>MU251529.1:0-61512 GCA_019669835.1 Amylocarpus encephaloides
AATTTATAGAGTAAAGCGGCGAGTTCTATGAGTTTCTACGAGCTGACCGCCATACAGGGGGTGGCCGAGTCCCACTTGGAACCCCCTTCCGTACAAGTTGAAGCGAGCTACTCCACTGCACCATGACATCACCCTCTCAACCACCATCTGCCAAAGTCTAGAGTATTACCCCTGGTCTCGCTAAACACTAGCAGGCACTCTTTTCATTGGACGGGAGCGTTCCCCTCAAAGAATCCAGAACAGCCTCCCCATGCGCCACAGCGGGCACAACCCACGACTAGCGGTGGCTGGCAGCTGTCAAGTCTTGGCAGTATAGCTCTCGCTGCTACAAATAAAAACGGGCAGTTTCCCGTTCCCTGCCCGTCTACATATCCTTTCAAAAAAAAAGACCTGGATGGAGGTAATATGGATTCGCTACTGACACCTACAACGGCGTTGCTGAACTCACTCTTGGAGGATGACGCATTTGATACGCCTGGAGCGAGTCCTGGGGGGGAGGATGTGTTTTCGAAATCGTTCCAGAGGCATGGGGAGAGGTATTTGGAGAGGGCGCCGAGGGTGTTGAGACGAGGGCCCCAGGAATTGACGCCACCATCTAGTACTGGAAACCCGAAGAGTGGCGAGCAGGGCAGCGAGGGCGTGGAGAAGGAGGCTTATCCTGCTCAGGATTACTCTTTGTTTCGGAGGGAGATTGAGAATAGGTTCAAGCGAGCGAGGAAGAATGGGCAACAGGTGGGAGGAAACCAGGAGGTTGCCCAAGCTACGGCGTCGTATGTACATTGCAAACCCCTTTCGAGAAGTCTCTCGGACGTGCTAACCGCTGCTGTGATCAGAGATGGGAACAATGCCCTCTCAGCTCCCACAAAGACTTCGAGAGAAAGGCTCGAAGAAACCGAGATCAAACCTCCCGAGCCAGTCGAGGAGACACGCAACTTATTAGACCACGGTGCGCCTTATGAGGGCTACTCCCCGGCCGAACAAGACATCGAGATGTCTTACCCATACCTCCCGGATCCAAACCTCGACCCCGAACTCCTCAATTTCATTCCCACAATGTCAGACTTGCACACCAAATTCCCCCCTCCGACATCGACCGCCTCAGAAAATTCCCACTTCTCGCCCTCTCAAGGTTCACCTTCCTCTGCATTCAGTTTCCCGCCCATGGCCCTCGATCCCACCTCTCTCGCCCATCCCAACACAGACGCCAACATAGACACAAACACCAAGAGCAAGACCTCCATCTCGCCCCCAGCAAACAACCACCCTCCTCCTTCCAATCCCCCCAAAAAGCCCCGCAAACCCCGATCCCGCAAACCAGTTGACCCAGCCCTGGCTCTCCAAAAACGCGAAGCATTCCTGTCTCGAAACCGCGAGGCCGCAGGAAAATGCCGCAGCAAAAAGAAGGTCTGGGTGGAACATCTAAATGAAGAGCTGCGGAAAGGACGGGAGAGGAACGAGGAGTTGCGGTGCGAGTACATGGAACTTGTTGGGGAGGTTGAAGGGCTGAGGGGATTAGTTGGGCAGTGTATTGGTAGTGGAAATGGGGGAGGGGAAGGGGAAGGGCATCGCTGCGCAAACGGAAATCCACCGGGAAAAGAAGACGGAGATACAACGAGTGACGAGAGGAGGGAGATGGCGGCGTTGTTAGGAGGGGGCATGGAGACAACAACAGCGAGATGAGTCACTCGTTAGGCGAGATGAGTTAGGGTGAGGCAAAGGCTCCTTCTATTCCACGGTTCCGACGATGGGGATCTAATGAGAATGAAACTGCAAGGATCACACGACTGATGACTTCCTTGTATAAACGTATCATTGGGAAGGGCACATCACGAGCGAAAGGGAAAAGACCTGGGAGGGGCATTCGGTTTCCAATTGTGTTTTTGCGTATACCAATTCACCGGGAGTCAAGGGGGTGGAGCAAACCTTCATGTATTCGTAACGTACACGATCGACTAGAATTAATAGCAATCTAATTTCCCCCCCACTGTCTCGGAATTCCTATGCCCTTTGCGTGTCTCTGCAACGGATAGACAAAGCGGCAACTCATGACCCTGCTTTGAACACTTCATCCCATCCCATCCCATCCCGTCCCGTCCCCGGAAATAGAACCGATTTGGAGGGAATCATGAGCACGGTTCGTGGCTAGGTATAGCATCAGAGTGGTTTTAGAAGAAATCCGGCTGGTGGACTTGGCCCTGGGGATGGCAAGGAGCTTGGCCTTCCGGGGTTTTACAGTAAGCGAGGAGCGAGGAGCAAGGTGCAGAGCTATAAGATCCCCGAAGGAGGAATAGAGGATACGGTCAATAGGACGTGGAGTTTCCTAAATGGCGTCTAAGCGTCTAGACGACAACAGCAGAAAGCAAAGGATTTGTGCCCAAAGGGTTCCTTCCGGGTGTTCAGTACGTGCCATCATCGCATGTCTGAGGCACCTGGCGATATTTATGTCGTGCAGGGCCCCTCTTAAGGGATGAACCCTTTTGAGTTGATGGTGAATCAAGTAAGTATCTTATCACGCATTGGCTACTGATAAGGGACAGACTTGCAAAAAGGCCTAACCTTCGGCATCAAGCGTGGACGAAAATAAGTCTCTATTGCTTCAGCTATACATGCCAGTATGTTACCAAGCCTGGTGATATCATGCTTCCTCCCATGCCTCAACGCCCAGACCAGACCTTCCCATATGCTATCACATCACGACAAGATGATTCCACCCACTCAAATCACTCTATAATACGGAGGGAGTCGTGGCTTTTCATGGCACGAAAATCCGGGAAAAACTCCCCACATCCCGTCGACAGCAGACACACTTGTCGAAATTGTTCATCGCAAGAGTGACTCTACAATCGTCGCACAGGCTTAAACACCTACATGGCCACACGATAATGGCCCTAGGATTCGTCTGACAGACCACACATTGAGGTCCGCCCTCGCCAAGGCCTTGTGCTCCGTCTGACCAAGTCTTGTTGCCGCTGGTGTTGTGGGTGGTGCGGGATGTGATGAGGATATACTCAAGGAGTTGTATCTCTTCCTCTGGCGTGAGCTTCTGATTTGGACGCGGTAAGTGAGTCGGACGATGGAGGGTTGAAGTCAAGACCTGGGCACGATCTCGTGCAACGATTTGCTTGAACCTCGATCTTGTGACAATATTTGTGCTGGAGAGATGGGCAGCTAAGGTTTGTGCATCTGCTCTCTGATCTGGATTCTTGGGATTCAGGAGCTGCGCGAGGTCTACAGCATCCAGTGGTGTGTCTGTGAATGGTGTGCTTTCCCTGGAGGCTTGTGGTGAGTGCTGGGTTGGTGTTCGTCGACCATCAGATTCTGACTCCCATTCATGTTCATCAACCGAAGTTTCTGTAGCGGATGAGATAACACTTGTAGTGTCATCGTCCTCTTCCTCCCTCTCAACTCCAAATTCTCCGCTCGTGTCGTCGACTCCCCACCATCCACCACTAAGCCACCACTTGTAGAGTTGTCCACCCAGCTTCTCTTCTTGTGCATCGCCCCATTTCCCTTCCCGATTTTGAAGCCGATTTCGCATCTCCCGTTCGACATCGACATGATCATCTTTTGGCAGGGTCAATTCCCCGTCGATGTTTAGTAGCCAAAAGTTCAGAGTGTCAGGATCATGAGCATCCAGCCTCTTTTTCTCCTTTCCGTGTCTCGTCGGCCGCGTGGCAAGCCACACAAGGACTCGTGGCCTGCTTTGAATTCCTGCGCAACCCAGAGCCTTCAAGGTCCAAGACGCCCAACAACTGAGTAAAAGGGTCGTAATACCTAGAACGAACTCCAAGCCCATCACCCAACGCCCCGTCCGTTCAATCGCACCAACCCCATCTCTAATAGTCTTTTCATGGCCGCTGGAATTTACTGTTTTGTGCACCGTCATTTCTCTGGCATAACCACTAGGGGACTCCCGTAGGAGATCCATAGGCTGATCCTTGGCTGCGACGAGTCCAATATTATCTAAAAGCTCCGTCCCTCCAAGACTTGGATCTGGATCGCGGAGTCTGAAAGTTGGTCCAAGCCATTGAGCACCAACTGCTTCAATTTCTCGCAATCGGTCATCTTCTAACCAAGTCCGTTCTTTGACGTTGACACCACGGCTCTCGTTCAAGTACACTGCTTCGGCCGCCATGGTCATGATACTAAACCCAGTCTTTAGCAGTGCTGTATAGAAGTCCATATGCATGGAAACTCGGATGCTAGACAGAGGGACACTGGCCTCCATATTACCGTGGGCGTCCTTCAACCGGCGAAAGAAAGAGGGATGGGGTGGTGCTTCTTCATCGCCATTGTTGTTGGCATTCGGTTCCTGGGTCGGTGGGGAGAGTGCCGATAGAGTCAAAGCAAGTCCATATATTCCCATGCAGCAGACAATCCCAAGGAGTACGGTAAGGTGAGGAGCGAATCCTACAATGCAGACAGTGGGATATCTCAGTAGAGCTTGGTTTGGCAGGTCATCCAGGGAGAAAGTCCAAATACTCCATACGATAGACGATATGAATGTCATTCCCCAGAATCCAGTGTTGAGAAGTCGAAGTCTACCTTGCAGGTTGAAGACGGCCAGGATATGGCTTGTCAGGTGGTTCATGCCGGACAAGAAGGCAATCACGAGGACTTCCGGTGCAGTATTGACGCGATTCAATATCATCTTACGGGTGATTGCGATCTCCTGATAATCACCGCCCGTGCCGGCTGTCGAATTTGTATAGGCTTTGGCAACCTTGGTTCCACCAAATGATCCAAATCCTAACTGGTTTCCAATAGCAGCATCTGCTTCTGCGAAAGCCAATGAGTGTTCAAAGATTGTCATACCCGTTTCGGCAGCAATAAGACGGCCTTGAATAGCACATGATACAGACTCAACGACCTGGCTAACGCAAAAGGTCTGAAATAGTGGCCACAAACGGGAGAGGGATCCTGTCAAAGCGACTCTAGGCTTCTCATTCACCAGATGGGTCTTCTCCGCCTCTTCCACAGGTGGTATCATATTGACAGCCAGGCAGGACTGCTCATCCGTTGCTCCAAGTAACGTCGAGCTGATCATATGTAGGTACCCTCCATTCTGTGTGAACATCAAATCCGAGTGTTTCGTGGCATTTCCCCAGCGCAGCATGGAGAATTCAGGCGAAGTTTGGCATTGTATTGACTGTAGGATGGTATGAATTTGGACCAGCAATAAGGCGATTGGACCTATTCGAAGCGCAAGCCGAAGGTACCAGCGCAGGAATAAGTTCCGTCTCGTAGAAGCATATATGATAGATCGATTCAGGACCAAGGCGATGAAGAAGCAGAGGATCGCCCATCTACTTGTCAAATACCCAAACACATTCCCTATACTCCGAGCGCCCTCCATCGTGAATCTCGAGGCAAGACCAATCGAATCCTCGTCAACCTCAACCAGTATTTCCGTCGCGGCTTGTGCAACGTCTCTCGCAGATGCAGCAGCCGTTGTGACCGCTTCCACCACTCCAGCTCCGACTCCCGTAGCTTCCGGGATGATTCTCTGACCTAGTCGTACACCAAATATGAGGTCGACGGCTTCTGGTACAGGGAGAAGGGAGCCAAGTTTCAAGAACATGCGCGGGCCCGCGAGCGCAAGATCTTTCGCAGACGAAATAAATTGGGTCGCGTTGAAATTCGTCCAGTTCGCAGTCCAAGAGGCAATATCAAATCGAGTGGTGTTATCGAAGACATGCGCAGCCATGGCCGCTGGCACCGAAGCTTGGATGGAGACGGTTTGACGTAGCAGTGGGCAGAGGATGCTTATCTACGAATTTTCCAGGGCGCAAGTAGAAACTCGAGATCATCGCCAATATTCTCGAAGTTGTTCCATCCCATTCCTCCGTGGCATCGGCGTCGACGCGCGTTCGCGATGTTTGCGTGATAACAAAGCAGCAAAGAAATTGTTGTTCAGATACAGGACACGACGAATGGTGGCGAGTTATGATGCTGAACCCCGTCTCGGCAGAGCCCGAGGTAAGCGAGGGAAGCGAGGGAAGCGAAGGAAGCAACCTCTTCAGTCGCAAACTCACACTTTTTGTAAGTGAGGTTTAAGAGAGGAGATCCTATGTGTTGAGAGCTTTCAGCAAGCTCGAGACAAGAAAACAAGGGACTTGGGAATATGCAGCATTCCACCGCCTGATGTTCTGTCACAAGCATCTTTTGGCACAATGGGACGTTTGACAAGCAGCTTCGTGGACTGAATTCGGCATTTTGGTTTCTGAACCCTTCGCAAGCTTTTTCTGAGGCTCTAGGCAAAGATATCACAGTCTACGTATCCCCATCGCTCAGTCTCATCTACATGCCAGCCCATTCAAGAACAAACGTCTGAACGCCATCGCCCTCGCTATTTGAATCCAAGTCTTGTCCGCCAATCAGGAAGCCCTTCTTCACTCCCGTTCCCAATCTTCCCCCGCCGACCAGGTCAAGCATAGCAATCGGTTCATTCCATTCGTAACTAGTGGCAAGGAAATGACTGTGGAAACGCAACGGATCGCCAGGATAGACATTGTAGTCGCACCCAAATCTGAGACCAGGCATCATGAAATATTTGCGGGCATGGAGGTGAGCAAACAAGGCGTACGATGATGGCACAAGTGGATCTGCTTGTTGGGTAGGGTTCTCTGGTAGAGAAGAGGGGGAATATGAAGTGGATGGGGTGATGGCAAGTGGCTCGACTGAATCAGATGCTTTCGATGAGGGTCTTACTGAAGTCTCAGACAATGCTGGAGAAACAGGGCCGTCACGGTCGAACAAAGACTCCGAGACAGTGTTGTCAAGTGCGTCTGGTTCGCCCTGGTTGAAGGCATCAGAAGATTCTGCTGGCACGACAACAGATGGATCATCTCCACTTGGTTCTCTTGACGAGGCTGATGATTTGCTTGCCCTTAAGACTGCCTGTCTTGATAAGGCCTTCTCGGTTCTTTGTCGGGCATTTGCGTTTGCAGTCTGTTTCGCCTTCAGACCTTGTGCTCTCAGACTCCCCAAATACTTCTGTCGCTCAGCGCCGCGCAGGGTAGTGTAGAAGTCTTCGTGCCAAGCAATGTCATCAACAATATATGCGGCTTCTTTTTCCACGAGGAGTTTCGCCTCTTCTGGGAGGAGCTCTAGAGGAAGACCTTGGAACACATTCTGTTGAGGAGCCTGCGGGATGCCACCTAGGAGAACTCCACAAATGTGATGCGTCCGACGCAGGTGGGTCACGACATCAATATCGTACACCAAATAACGGTCAGACACCAAAGATATTGGGATGGGTTCGACGACCAACTCCGACGAGTGCGACATCGTGATATCTGGCTTACAAGGGCTATGGGTGTTGCCTGTAATCGTCGCGCATTAGCTTGTGGTACAGTGGAAAGACTGAAGACGCAGGCTGTTAGATTGAGGACGATGGATCATGAATTAAAACATATTTTGGACATCATTTCCAGATTGTATCTGGTGTCAGGGGATTGACAGATCGGTTTTGTAATCATATCGAGAGAAGACAATGAACGGAAGAATAGAATTGAACGTACCAGTTGGGTTCCGAACCACCATGGAATGTGATGGTGGTAGTTGTGGTTGTTGTTGTTGTCGATGTCAGGAAGATGAATCTCGAGGAAGGAAAGTTTTTGGAGCTTTGAAGCAATTTTCCGTACCTCGCTTGATCAGTCGCACGCTATTCCGCTTTTGTTCCTTGACCCACCTCACCCGACACGTGACTTGCATATACGAAGTTCGTAACCACGAAGCTGAATTCTCGTCAGTTCTCTTTCAGGACAGGCATACAGAAGATCAAGTTACCTACTTTGCCCTGCATGTTCTCGTTGAGCACCCCACTAGCACTTTGGTTGGCGGCGCAAAAATCTGTGCCTTCGTTGGTTGCTTCGAGCTCCGGATAAGGGGCGCCCTCGCTTAGCCCATCCCACGGTTGTTTGGGGGATTGACCCTTATTTCATGTGAGGTTATCGTGAACGGCCAGGGTCACGAATCAAGAAGAAACAAGAGCACTGGTTTTTGCTCTGCGTACACCTAAAACTCTGAAGCTCCTGGTAGCCCTTCAAATATCTAATCAATTTTCATGGTATAACAATTTTTTATCGATTAACTAGAGATCGGAAGGGCGACCACCTCTCCTTGATTTAGGCCAATTATCGCCCCAGGTAATCTTAACTATAAGGCCGGCTGTGTGTAGATCAAATGCCCATGCTCTTATTATTTCGGCGGCAAAATATGCAAGGATTTCCCTCATGGTAATACTTTTCTTGACATGGCTGACAAAGTTACCTGGTGGGAAAGTCCGTCCGGGCCGACAAAACTTACTTGATTAGACGGAAATTCACCTGACATTGTTAGATTCTACATGTCTGTTCGGACCTATCGGAAGCCTATAGAGGGTCGCTAAACGCAAGATCCAGTCACAATGGGCCCAGCGAAGAAGTACAACGGAAGAGTGACAAATCGGGTGGATCAGCAGCCATCTAAGTAGTGTTGTGCCGGGTCCGCCCAAATATACTACCTTTCAAGCGCTCTAGTATAATATAGGCTTAGAAAGGCTGTAAGAATCGTCGAGGCTATAAAACTAGGACGAGCGGTGTTGTTCCACCACGTACAGACGCAAAATCGGTATATGATTGGCTCACATGAGGAGCAGCGCCCCTTATTTCGAACCTCGCTAATTCCCCTCTCCATGTCATTTTATAAGGTCTGCTGCAGTGTCCGGCGGGTTTTACAACTCGGGGGGCCTGAAGTTCGGATGATGACAAGTCAATTGGAACTCAACCCTCAATATAAATAGACCTCGTAGCCTACCATGACATCCTCATCCTCATCGAATCTTCTCAGCTCGGTATCCAGGTGCCAATAGGCTCTCGCACACCATGACCGAGTCCTGGTCCGATATTGGCTGCAAAAAAGAGAAACGCGAGACTCTCTCATTCCGAAAGCATGGAGAATCGATGTCGATGCATACGCCTCCCGCAAGAACGTTCTCGATGTTCCTCCGACATGTGGCATCATGGGGGGGGGGGCGAGGGGAAGAGCTGACACTCACGTCTGATGATGATGCTGTCGACATTGCCAGGAAGATTCGATCTAGAGTCTTCTCGGTCGAGGAAGTCACGGTTGCCTTCTGTAAGCGTGCCGCGATTGCACAACAACTTGTACGTGTCTCTTGAACCCTAATTGATCCTGAACAGTTGTCTCCAAGTATTGGGTATAATTTTTGACCATTGGCTCCAGACAAATTGCTTGACTGAGATCCTCTTCGACGAAGCGATCAGCAGAGCTCAAACGCTGGACCAAGAGCGAAAAGCCAATCCTGGAATGAGTCTCCCTCCACTGTTTGGTCTACCTGTATCCCTCAAAGATACATATCATATCATTGGTGTTGACGCTTCTATCGGTCTAGCATATTATTGCAATCAACCTTCAACAGTCAACTCTCCACTCACGGACATTCTTCTCTCCCTCGGCGTAATTCTGTACTGCAAGACCAATGTCCCACAAACCATGATGACAGCCGATTCGCACAACAACATTTTTTGCCGCACTCTCAACCCAATCAATAGAGATCTTACAGCCGGTGGTTCCACAGGTGGCGAAGGAGCACTGATTGCCATGCGTGGAAGTGTGGTCGGGTTTGGTACCGACGCAGGAGGTAGTGCCAGGATTCCGGCTGCTTGCAATGGGATTTATGGCTTCAAACCAAGTGCCAATCTCATGCCCTTCTCGGGTCAGCGAATTCCCTTTTTAGATGGCTGGGAGACAGCCATCGGTGTCAGCATAGCTGCTGGAGTGCTAGCCACATCCTCTCGGGCGTGTGCCTTTGCACTTGAGACAATCATGAAAGCCAATCCAGCCAATAATGATCCTTCATGTTTGCGAATGCCATGGACCAAAGACTTGGAAAGTACTTTGACAACAGCAGAGAAGAAGCCGCTGCGTATTGCATTCATCTCGGATGAAGGATTGTCTACTCCAACGCCTCCTATTCGTCGCGCACTGAGAGAGAGTACAGAGAAGCTCAAGAATGCAGGAGTAGAGATAATTGACACAAATTTGCCTCTGGTACCCGAGATGGTTGCAATCATCGTGGGAATGTTTACCTTGGATGGGGGTCAGGTTTGAAACACCCAACTTGCTGCTAGGTTTTCAAGACTGACTCTACTCAAGCACATGCTCAATATTCTCGCATCGAAGCCAGAACCACTTGTTCCCTCGGTAGTCAACATGGGCTCCCCTCCTCCAGGACCATCGACAACAATGGAGAAGTATTTCGAGTTGAACAAGCGGCGCCAGGTTGTCATGGAAACATATTCCGCGCTCTGGCGTGAGCTCGATGTCGATGCAATCGCCATGCCACTTGCGCCATATACTGCAATGCCACCTGATTCCTGGTCATCGTTCACCTATACCGTGTTGTTCAATCTTCTTGATTATCCGAGTATGGCGATCCCAGTCGGGGCTGTGAGCGGTGCCGATCAAGTGGATGGTATATCGAATGCGCGGTATGGCGAAGAAGACTCCAAGCTCTATCAGAAGTGTAAGTCCGTACCTATTTGTGGTCATCTCTAGCACTGACATATGCGCTCAGACACCGGACCCAATGAGTATGCTGATGCACCAATCGCGGTGCAGGTAATTGGGAGAAGACAGGATGACCAAGCCTTTTTGGCAGTTGTAGATGTGATTGACTCAATCCTGAGGGTGGAATAGGCGAGAGACGTATACCTTCTGGTCTAAGATCTCATAAACAACGTAACAAATACCAGAAACAACTCTGGCCTCTGGTTAGAGCATGGGTATTTGCGCAGCGTATACTCAGGCCTATACCATTTCTCGTAGCTTTATACAACATTGATTTTATATTTGCAAGGGCGTGTATCAATACTATGAATACATCAAGGCGTTTTAATCGGGGACTCTCATTGTCCTATTTAGGAGAAGAGAATACAAATCATTCTCATATCCCTTCTAGGATATTTCAGCTCATTCTCTTAGAAATACAAGGACATTCAACTAAATTGTCTTATAGTACCTAGAAGAATCAAGGCGTGGTATTCATGGAGTTTTAACCCTCTCCTTCTCCCTTATCATGTGGAAGACAAGTCAATACATGGATAAATACCCGAAATAGCAACAGAAACCCCTCGTGTGCTTCTTTGGGCCATCACCAACCACTGCGTATGTACTGTACTTCCTTTATTTCCCTCTTCACTTGCGGTCTCGTCGACCTCGGGTTTCTAGCATAAGGTCTCAGTGAGGGAGAAACCTAATCTATTTACCTCCAAATATAAAGCAGGAAATATTCCTCGAAATCCTATCTAAGAAAAAGAACCGATGCCGGAAGTCATAACTAACAGCGGAGGGGAAATCCCTCGCAGGGGCAGGACTAACCAAGAAGTGGGAATTGTAATTGCGTATCAACCCCATCGCTCAGAAATGGCAAGAATAAATAATCAGACAGTAACGTCCACAGGATGATGGAACATGAGAAGTACATCCATGCTCCGCAACACCCAGAACAGCCTTAATCGACACCATTAATGTCCGTCCCCTACTACCTATGAAATACTCAAAAACCGTCTCTCACGAGGACACCGACCCCCCTGCCGTGATCCTCGACAACAAACCCCTCATTCCCGTATATTTACAACACACCTGCCCAGCTCTAGCTGTAGCACCAGCGCCAGCGCCCAGACGACACAATTAAACCCTACGGCAATTCGCAAGTCTCTCAAGTACGGACGTTCAAGTTATCGCTGAGTCAAGCATAGAATGGAACAAGGAGTGAAGAGAAACAACAAATTTCGGGTTTAGCACTGGCTATTTAACTAGCTAGCTCAAAGGCAAATTAAATCTTAAACTGAAAAAGCAACATAAATCCTAACTACCTAGGGAGTAGTCATCCACCAACGCACGAAAAGCGTAGGCTCAAGAATAAGAAATCCCCCTAGACCTTACCACCACTGTCAAACAACCCCAGGCTCCTGGTTCATCCACGTCTCCCCTTCCCCTTGCCCTTACCACTAGGACCAGGCAAATCCGGATACTCAAACTCCCCACCCTCCACCCTCCCCCCATCAACATCCACGCCATTACTCCTGCCCTCCGCAAGACTCAACTGCAACGCATAATCCAGATCATCGACCGCAATGCTCTTTTTCCTCTTACTCGCAGCCCTGCCTGCACTTTTCACCCCACGATTCTTAGACGTACTAGGGCTGGAGCTAGCGGAGCGGCTTTTCTTGGGAGTCTTGTACGTGATAGGGACGTCGAAACCGCCGCTGCCACTGGCCCGTGGAGAGCGACCACCTTCGTCGACGCCATCCATGAGGGAGAGACGGATTGCTTCTTCGATGTCATGATCGAATTCATCGTCGGTTTTGAATCTGGTGCTGGGAGAGAATGTAGAGGGGTCTTTGACGCTGCCATCTGGTGTGACAGTTGCGCTGCTACTGCTCCATACCGCCCCAGCGGCTTCGGGTGAGTCGGCTCGATAGCCAGCGTCACTCATGCTCATGCGACGTTCTTGTTCGGCGCGAAAGGCTTCCGCTGATACCATTTCGGCATATTTGATTGCTTCTTCTTCACTAAGTCCTCCGAGCCCAACTCCAAATCTGCCAGCGAGTCGTGCCTCTTCCCTAGCTCTGCGAAGCTTCTCGGTCTTGAGCTCCTCTTGCTCAGTAGCAATGTAGTCCATCAGTGCTCCGCGACCGGTAGTCGTGAAGCGGTCAGGACCCCCATTACTACCGCGTTCGTTGGAGCGACGAAGTCTACGCTTCTTGCTTTGATATTGATCTGCTGCAGAAGAAGAGTATGACCAGTAACGAAGATGTGTACCAAGCGAGACCATGCCACGAAGAACTGTTGGATCTGAATCAAGGGCTATTGCACCAGCAGCGTAGAGATTGATCCCAACACCAAGAGCTGAAGCCTCGGCCTGAACAAGACGACGTCTCGCACGGGACGAGAACCGAGAGTTGAGTGTTCGAAGTGGTTGCATATTAGACGCTAGGGGATCCCAAGTCTGCACCAGCCCATCATTGCCGCCATGAACGAGGTACAGAGCCGACACTGCAAGACAGGAGATCTGCGGAGAATCGGTGTAGATGATACGTAGCGGTTGAAGTACATTGATGAGGATAGGATTCGTAGATTGAGGACCGCGAAGGTTCCACATCTGCACAACACCACTCTTGGTTCCAATTGCTAGGAAACGTGCTCTGTGGCCTGGAATTTGGGCTCCGCCAACACCCGAATCGGCTGGAGTACCAAAAGGAGAGGAATGCGCCGAGTTTCCATTGACAGTGTGAAGAGGATCTTCGTCAACCGTAAGAATACCGTACGTAGACATATCGATTGCGCTCGTAGTGATCTCGTCATTGATATTATCCCTGAGAGCAAAAACTGTCGTCCGCCATTCTTCCATGAGACCCTTGGGAAGCACTCGCGAAGAGGGCGTGTTTGAACTAGAAGGTGACCGCACAGGCGAGATCTTCCTCACCGATGCCGTCGTCGGGCTTCCTCCAAATGCTGACGGCATTTGGGGGCGTTCAGGGGATGGGTTTCTTGGTGGCGTGATGATATTCCCACCTCCAAACAGAGAAGCCATCGTGGAAGCCTTTGGTGCAATTGGAGGAGTCTTTGGCTCTGGATATTCTGCTCGAGAAGCCTGTTCTGTTCTCCATCTTGTAAATCTTTTGATATCTGGAACTGCGCCTTCATCGATACCACATCCTATCACGACGATGCTCTCACCAGCGCCAGTACCATCATCCCCGGCGAAGTCGACCTCTAGCCGTCTTCTCATATCCCAACCGTTGCACAACTTTCGAAAGTGTGCCGGTGGATAAGCTAAGTTTTTCTCAATCTCGACTGTTTCGCTTGCGATTTGAGCGTTAGACAGTTTCATGTACTTGGAGGATGATCGTGGTGAATAGCTTCCTGGAATCTCGGCTTCATTGTAAGGATCATCTTGTGCCACACGTCGAGAGGGTTCAACAAGATTCCAATAAGCCGAGCGACCAGTTTGCCAAGCATATCTTCCGTCGTTGCTTTCCTCGACCTTGGCATCGAGAAGAGGTGAAACCAGGGAGTCATTCATATAGAAGATTTCGCCGAGCGCGTTCAACGCTACTGCCCAGATGCGACCAGCGGCCCTGCGTCTGGGGTTGTAGCACTCGTCAACCTTGATGCCGATGATTGGAACCCCTGGACTTAGAACCCATTTGGCAGTCATCTTTCCTCTTGGAATCCGTCGTCCATATTGGGTGTCGACACCCAGACAATAGGCAGTAACGACACCCAAAGTCGACCCTGTTAAGATACCAACGAGGCCTTCTGTGCAATTTGGTACTGCATTCGACTTGGCAATCCAAACGACTGAAATAGCTTCTGTCATTCCTGGGAACGTCGGGATACCCTGCTGATGATCTAGGACATCATTTGGCTGACTGATAAATCGACCACGCATTTCCTCTGTGGATCTGAAATAGACCTGACCGCCAGGGAAGCCTTCGCCATAGACCATACCGAAAGGCTGACTGATATCCATTGAATTTGGAACACCAGCCGGACCATCACCAAATCCATATTGCTGTTCACCAACAAACAAATCCGCGAATTGTGGCAAAGCCTGTGGATCAGAAAGTCCCCAATTGTCAATCTTACCAATATTAGGATCGCTAGTGCAAGCAGAGCCCGACTCATCAGTCCCATGAATGAAGCGCGGCGACTTCTGGCTAGTATTCCAGATCGCGTGGATATGATTGATCGGCGTGAACAATTGAGAGTTGTATGTGACAACAGCACTCGCATTACTCGCAGCACTATTCGACCTCGACGAAGCCCCATGACCAGGCGCAATCTGGGCCGGTTTCCCACGCGCCAGACTTCGCAACAAACGCGTCCGCAGGATGTACTCGCTTCTCCAGGATGCAAGGCCAGTCAATCGCGTGAAGACGCGGTGTTCCGAACGAAGCTGTTCTCGGGGCTCGAGATCTGAGCCACGTCGATTGGTGTTGACAGGTGCATCAATGGCATCTTGGCCTGGGAAGAATCGAGAAAAGGCAATGCGCCAGGCATGAGGCGTTGTGACGAGACTGTAGAAGCGCCTTGACACGGTGGAAACTGCGGAGAGGGAGCCGGCGGGCAAATGCGACAAAATGTGAGTCAAGACCTCTGTCAAAAATTAGCATATGTGCTTGACCAGCGATCGCCATCGCCATCGTGTGTAGTTGGAATCCATATACCATTGGGAAACTGATCAAGCTGAATCCCATCCAGCGTCTGACCCTTCCTCTTCACAACCTTGAACCCCGGCCCCTCCCTATCCTTCCTAGTCGGCGAAGGACTCAGCGCATTCTCGTACTCAGAAATCCGTTGAAAAGACGGCTTAGGCCTATCTTGCGTCCTCTTGCTCAAATCCAATCGCCCAAACTCATCCTGCACTTCCGCTCCACCCGCCGATTCGCCACTGGAGCGTGCGAGACCGTCACACTGCCCTTCTCGAGGGGCGCGTAGGTCCGCGGGAAGGAGGTCTGCAGGGAGGATGCCATGTTGGGAGGAAGGGGTGGGTTCTGCGTTGTTGACAGCGTGGGAAACGTTGGAGATTTCGTGGGGCTGTGATTGCATATAATTGGGTTGCGGAGAGGGCGGTTAGGAGCTTGACTGAGCCAGTGATCTCTGGGTCAGTCTCGTCGAGTGATTTGAGGATTGCGGTTTGTGTTTTTCGAAACGAATTGTGGTGTTGATGGGAAAAGTTCGACGTGAACAATTCAGAGATTACAGGGAGATTGTGGGAGCCTAATCGGGACTAGCTCCCTCCTGAGTGACTCGACGTAATTTAGCATTTTAAGACGACAACTCGTGTTGGAAGATATCTTGTCTTGGTTATATGTGGTTAATTCGATTGATCCAATTCCCTGATTCCCAGGTATCTATTTTAACCATTTGATAGTCTTGTTCAAATCTTCATTATTGCATTGTAGCCATTTTCTCGTCTCAACCTACACTACTTGTACAATATATTATCCCACCCGATTCCATTCGTCCGTAAAAAAACGTGAATGCTCAGAAGCAACAACATGCTCTGGGGTATATGCATGGACTCCGAAACGCCATCCCACCATTCATTTCCCAATGCAACCAGAAAAGCTCACATACCCCAGAAAATGCAAATCACAAAACCTGCCACCCAGACTCCAAATCTCGGTTGGGAGGCCCCGGCCCCGGACTTTTTACTCGTTGATTTTGCGCTCGAAGCTGATGTTGGCGTACTTGTTGCAGCGGCTAGCACCGTCGTTGTTGCGAACCCCACTCCTCCTGGTCCTATGCTGATTGTTTGGCCGTTGAACACTTCTGTTGTTGGCTTTGCTCCAGGTCCAATGGTGTAGGTGGTACCTCCTATCACCACCAGCGATGGTCCAATCTCACTAAACGTGATCCCTCCAGCTGTGACCGCTTGGGTGGTTGGATTGAAGGGAAAGCTGAGTGTCGTGGCTTTGAGTCCTAGACCAGACGGCCCAACAGTGATCGTGTGTCCATCAATGATGGTAGTGGAAGGTACCACGCCAGGTCCAATGGTAAGTGTCATCCCGTTGATCACAGCAATGCTGGAACCAATTTCAGTAACTGTCAAACCACCAGCAATGCCGAGTTGGGTGTTAATGGGATTCGATGGCCCTCCGAGAGAGCTACTGCCGTAAGAAACTCCACTTGGCCCCAGAGTGATGGTGGCGCCGTTGAAGGTATTTGTTTTGGTGGGAATCGTGCCACCATAAGTAAAGGTCGATTCCCCGATGACTGCAATGGACGGTCCAATCGCTGAGAACACTTGTGCTTCAACGACGACGATGTTCGTAGGAAGGGTGTGAGGCGCAACAGTGGTCTGAGCAAATCCGAGACCACCAGATCCGATAGATATGGTCTGGCCGCTGATGACCACTGTGGTTTCCGGTGCTCCGGGTCCGATCGAATAGGTTGTCCCTGCTACGACAGCTTGAGAAGCGCCAATTTGAACTGGAATTCCGGAGATGATTGTAGTTTCCGGCGTCTCTTTGAACACAGCCCCTACAGACGTAGGAATTGGGATCGTCGTTCCCGAGGCAATGACCTGAGAATGATTGATAGTGAAAGTTTGACCGTCTTTTACAACCACTGTATCGCCTTTCGAGTTCGTGGTGACGCCATCACCACCGTTCGTGCCAGGAGCGTAGTTGTTTCCGTTTGAAGGGGCGTTTCCAGAATCACCATTCCCAGAGCCACCATTTCCAGGACTACCACTGCCTCCCCCACTTCCACTTCCACTTCCACCAGTCCCTGAACCAGAATTTGATCCGCCTCCAGAGCCGCCTCCTGAGCCGCTCCCACTTTGACTCCCTGATCCACTCCCACTTTGACTCCCGGATCCGCTCCCACTTTGACTCCCTGATCCACTTCCACTTCCACTGGATCCAGGCACAGAGTACTTCTGTCCTCCGATGGATACTTGGTTCGGGGACACGGACACGGGAATACCACCCACCATCACCGGGGTTGAAAATCCCGAATTTTGAGAGTTTTGGTTTCCGCTATTTGAACCAGAACCAGAACCAGAGCCGGTTCCACCACCATTGTTGCCACCGGAACCGCTTGATCCGCCGCTCGAACTGCCTCCATCATTAGTACCTGGATTGTTGTCGCCGCCGTTCTGAGGGTCGTTATTCGGTGGGTTATTGCTGGGTGGATTGGTACTTGGAGGATTGCTACCTCCACCTCCACCTCCGCCATTGTTATTGTTATTGTTGCCACCTGATCCAGGATTTCCCTCTTGATGGTTGTTTCCACCGGAAGGAGGATTTGGCGTATTCTCTGGTGGAGACGGAATTGTAGAAATGGGGATGCTTGAATGCGTGAAGCCACCAGGCGGACCCCCGATGGGGCCCCAATTGGCATCACTTGACGACTGTGGATCTACTGGAAATTTGTCTGGCCCACCACTTGGGTATCCGAATCCTCCAATGGTCGTAAAAGAAGTGACCGGATTCTTGCTGGTCGTTATGACGGTGACGATTGGAGGGGCAGCCGCAGTGGTCGGTGCAGGAGCTTGCGTGCCACTGAAATGCGTTGAGACACCACCCCATTGCTCCGATGTACCATACAGCGTGGTGCCTTTGGTAGGATCGTCATTAACGGGGGTGCAGTAGACCGGAGGCGTAAACTCTGGGATTTGGCCAAAGGAGTGACTCGTGGAGGCATTTGCATAAACGGTAAGTGTGGTCGTATCCGTGTTGGGATTGATGATGAATACGGTAGAAGTCTGACCCGGGGACAGTGTTGTGCAAGGGGTAATTGTGGAACTGGTTGACGTGGGTTTGTGAGTATGATTACCGTAGGTAGTTGGCTTTCCAGAGATCCACACACTTGATGCTTTTGTTGTTGGCACAGATGAAGTATTGGAGGGGGGGTGCAACGTCGTAGAAATGTTCCCCGAAGGTGAATATGTTGATATACTTGGCCGGGTTGAATTGCCAGTCGTCTTCGAGGTTATCGGGACTGGAGGGTCGGTTGTCGTCCTAGACGTTGGCTTGATGACTGTTCTTCCAGGTAGTGTGCTTGTAGACGATGTTGATGTTAAAGGAGGGGAGGAAGAAGAGGAAGAAGAAGGAGGAGAGGAGGATGGTTTGATAACCGTTCTTCCCGGAAGCGTGCTTGTTGATGAAGAGGGCTCAGATGTGGAAGAGGATGAAGAAGATTTAGATGTTGAGAAAATAACAGTTCGTCCAGGCCGGGAGGTGGTTGAAGAGGACTCCGATGTGGAGGAGGTTGAAGAAGTCTCCGAGGTTGGGAAAACAACAGTTCGTCCAGGCCGGGAGGTGGTTGAAGAGGACTCCGATGTGGAGGAGGTTGAAGACGTCTCCGAGGTTGGGAAAACAACAGTTCGTCCAGGCCGAGAGGCTGCTGAAGAAGTTCCGGACGTCGATGTTGGGGAGGTTGGCCGTATTGCCACGCGAGAAATTGGTGGAGGCGTTGTACTTGACGTCGACGAGCTTGCGATTGATCGCCACGACGACGATGAGAAAGACGATGAGGATATACTACCACTGCTTTCCCACACAGCGGACTTTGACTCGGCGCTTTGCGTAGTCGTGGAAGAGGATGAGTTGCCATAGCTCCGTACACTCGCATCTATGGCCACAATCAGCTTTTTGCTTCATACGTTTGAATTTGAATCCTTCGCTTACCTGGTGGGCCCGTATAGCTCTGAGCGGCAGCAAGAGAACCTCCTAGGATGACCCATAAGGGGCCCTTGCGCGAGAGACGCATTCCTCCAATTATGAAGCGCAACTCGAGTTCACATAGAATTGACAAGCCGCAACCAACATAAACAAGGTGCTTTCCAAAGGGGTCTCGTTGTCGGGTTGTCTGAATGACAGGTTGTCTGGATGGAGGTCTGGTTGACTGGTCGTCTGGCCGTCTGCCTGTCCAAAATGCTTGATACGAGAAGTCTATACGAGAAAGAGTTCGTTGGTAGAGGGGAAGGGGAGGGCGAAGGGGAAGGCGAAGGGGAAGGGGAAGGGGAGGGGGTCGGAAGTTCTCTTGGGTACTCTCGCTCAGTCAACAACAGGTGGACGAGATAGTGTACAGGCAAAACGAGTGTGGGAGAGAGGAACAGAGGATAAATGGAAGGGGCCCGAGGCAATCCGAAGGGAAAAGCAGACAGTCGTATGAGGATGCTATCGGGGCATGGCAAAAGGGTTGATTACAAGTCGAGCGGATGAAATGGAGGAGAGGAAAGCAATGCTACTTCAGCCCACCACCTGGTGATGCAGCAAAGGTAAATACAAATTAACTTGTCCCTTGTCCCTTGGTTGTCGGCTTGTCCTCTTGGTATTCATCATTCATGTCGCGGTCACTGGCTAGGGCTGGACGCGGAGGATGTTGCAATTTCCAAGCTGCGAGGGTGGCAGGGTGGCTCCCAGGAGTCGGGGAGTCTCAGCCCTGGCAGGCTGGCAAATGGAGTGTAAAATACACGAGAATGAAGTAAGCTGGAGTTCAAGCTGGAGTTCAAGCTGGAGTCCCAAGAGAACGGCTATTGAGTCGTCGACTCGGTTGCGAACTGGCTGCATCGTACGCACTAATCAGTCGAGAGTCATCCGTGGAGAATGCTTGGGAGAGCCACGCGAGATACGTATGTAGAGATATGTAGACTTTCCCGCTGCTCCACGGCTCTAAGGTTACGTCGTCTGGGAGAGTTGAGGAGAAAGCCGATACTTTTAAGTGTCCCTCTCGAGGGGAGAAGGGGGTTGTACCTGTGGCTCTGGATTCTGGGAGGCTTCATCTGTGTGAACGACGAGATAGGACGGACTAGGAGAACTCGACTGGCTGATCAGTGAGTCTGGCTCAGAGTCTGCTCAGAGTCTGGCTTAGAGTCTGGCTGTACCTGACATGGTCAGGAGTCACGAGCAAATACTCGGTAAATACGGAGTAGCGAGACGAGTACTTACGAAGACGGAGTCCGTACGGAGTGCCTCCGAGGGACTCCCGGTCACCCCCCTTCAGCCCTCGCTACTAGTCGCTAGTCGCTATGGAGGACTACGGAGGGGGGTTCAGCCCCCCGACTTCCCGGGATTCTATCAACGGTTGGCTCACCCGCCCCCCGTCCGCCCTACTACCCTCCCTGAATGTTTGTCAAGTGTGGCTAATGACCAAGGTGGCAATAACCAATCATAAGTTCAGAATCTTCTCGAAAACAAATCAGAGAGCAGCTTTAGACCCACTGATCTGGACCCACAGGAGAAACATTCAAGGGGAAGAGTACTCACGGAGGTACGGTACGTAGGAAGCTCTCGGCCACCGCACCGCCTACCGTACCTCGCCTATTGGACCTCGGCCCAGTGCCCACCCAGCCTCTCACATCATCACACGGCGCCTCCCTTCATGGTTCATGAAACATCTCGCTTTGCAAACAGCTTTGCAAACAACCTTTGATGCATTCCCGCTCTCTGATGGCTCCCCTTGCGAGCCATGCCTGGGAAGTTCGGACGTCAGGACTCGAGAGTCAGGACAGAGACAGTCCCGGTCGCGCGAGATGAGAGAGATGACTCTCCTCGCCGCCATCGGGTCAAGATTCAAGAGGATATCCCCGGCGGCTTCATCTCCCTTACAGTCTGAGAGACAGTCGACAGACTTACCGTCTTACCTCCTGTTCACTCCAACCTACAACGCTCCTTCGGCGCTTTTCATCGCGGCTGATTGCACATCACCACAGCACCCGTCATTGCAGATCGTCAGCATCTCAAAATCGGGCGCCGGCTCTGCTCCTGCTCCACAGTACTTCGACCTATACCGACGCACTACGCAGCAAGAAAACCTTGAAAAGGCCCATCGACGATGACGACCATGACGACCATGTCGAGCATGCTCCCTCGCGCTCGTATCGACGTGAGGATCCGAACTTGCACTCTTGCACGAAATGGAAGTATCACCGATTCACCGTATCCGCCTACCACGCTCGTGTCACCATCTCGTATACCATCCATCCGAATCGCCTGGCTGAGAGATCATCAATCAACTCGTGGGCACAACCTCGAGCTTCATGCATGGATTCGGGCGTCCTGCCACACCCAAGAGTCGAGAAGTCAAGACACGTCCACACATCCACACATCCACGCCTCACCAAGACCATCCCCCGGACGCATGATACAAAGAATCACTAACCACATGTTCGCTGTGATATTTTCGTCCGTCCGGCTCTACGATCTACATCTGCAGAGACATAGGGACCCCTTTTCGCAGGTCCAATCGCTTCCATCCGGATACTGTGGTTCTCCTCCTTGTCCTCATCGTCAGTCTCACAACCGGAATTTAACCCCTCCATCCCGACACGGTGGTCAATTTGGGCCCTGGACAAGCACCGAGAGAAGCTCCATGTCCTCCTGTCCCTCCTGAGTCCTGGCACTCCGTGAGCACTGAGAACTGCTGCACCAGATGAGGAATGCTTCCGTCCGTATACTCGAGTATGAAGTACGGTATGCCCCGCCAATTCCCCTCATTTCTTCTCAAAAGACTTGAGGACCAAGAAGGCTTGATATACCCTTGATGCTTCTCGACTACCTAATATGGAACCGTCGTCCAAGAGATCCGAAGTCCCTACGAAGACAGCCACCAGACTTTCGTGAATCCCCTCGTTGAGAGCGTCTCCAGATGATCTCGACTGGACCGTAGCTGGGACCTTTCGTGAGTGGAAGGAAGCCATGCACGGAGGCTTGTCTCTGGATAAGCGCCACCTCTTGCGTGATATCTTGGACGGTCCGATTCAATTTAAACCACTGGTAATGGGCTCTTTGCGTTCTCATCGAGCCTCGAGGACAATCCTCTCATCTCCCTCTCGATCCTCTCAACTCCCTCCCAATGCTCTCACCTGAGTCACCTGGGTCGCCTCTCTCCCAAGCCTCGGATCTGCGTCATCTCCATCCCAATCCCGTGGATGACGGTCGAGATGGTCGAAGGTCCTCCTCGATTGGCGCTTGGGGTAAAAAAGGAAGTTTGCCAACGTTTGTTTTGCGCCAGAGGACCGGTTGATTTTCACTCTTGACGGGCAGGGAGTGAAAGTTCAAATACCCACCCGCGGCTCGGCAAAGCATCGAGTGGCGTGTGAGTACGGAGTAAGGTGTGAGCCTGAACGCAAGGGGGTTGGGGTGGCGTCTGTTTTTGCCCTTTCTTGGTACAGTATCATTTTCTGTTCTGATGTGCATTTTCTGGTGTGCATTTTCTTGCGTGTGTGCATTATTTGGCCTTTTTGAGCAGGCTTTGATGATTTGACCAGGTCTTGAGGGGGTCTTGCTGAGTGTTGACTCTTGGGTCCTGAGTCCTGAGTCCTGCTGACTCCTGACCCCTGACTCCCCCTCGCTTGAGTCGCCTCGCACCCAAATCCCATGATTTGTCAGCTAAATCATATACCCGTCCTCCATCCTCCGTCCTCTCCCTACACTGTTCTCTCCTCCGTCCTCCGCTCTCTCCCCCTCTTCTCCCTCGAAGTCTCTCTGTGTTTCAACTTCCTAAGTTCCTAAATCCATCCCCCGAGCCGGTACTCGTACGGAGGTAACAACTTAACAAGTCACTCCCACCCTGTCCTGCCCTATCCTGTCCTATCCTGCCCTGTCCTGCCCGTCCTGCCCCCAACCCCTTCACAGAAACCCCCAAGACCAACCATTAGGCCTACCAAACATACGATACGGACTGTACGAAGGAACGGTACCTCGAAGCCCAATCTTGGAGCCAGCCCCCGATCTTCTGTGAACTCCACGCTCCCCAATCCTCTCGCCACTCAAACCACTCCGTCTTCAGGAATCACATTAGAAGTCGCCATTGAAATGTGCTTTCATCTGCAATCATGACTCTGGTGTCGAGGTGGATGTGCGTGTCGATGTCCATGTCGATGTCCATGACATGGTCCATGTCATTGTGGGAGTCGGTCATCGTCGGGATTCTCTTCTTCGTACCATGCAGCAGCAGCAGCAGCAGCCTCCTGACTCCTCTGAGTGTCACCCCGTCAACGAACTGGTCGGTTCTCCATGCAACATGAATCCCATCATTTGCTAACTAAAAGCTCGTAGGTATGGCTACGATGGCAGTTGGTCCGCCATATCGTTACGAGTTGGAACCCCGCAACAATGGGTCGATGTGATGGTGAACACTGTGAGCTCTGAGACTTGGATTGTGGGACCTGGAGGATGCCCGGGCAGCAGTACGTCGATCTTTTCCTCTCGACGTCGCGAATGTGTTTAGGGGGGTCGATGGAATGTGCAGCATTGCATTTCGATCAGCAAGCCGAACCAATATGGATCCTTTCGGGTGCCGTCGGAAATGGTCGGGAGTGGATAGCGCGGAGATCACATCATTTGAGACCTATGCGACATGCCCAGTACTTCGCTAACCCTCTTGTTCTAGATTCTTTATGTACGACTGCTCGAGGTGCCATTTTGGACCCCTCCGAATCTTCAACTTGGATAGACGAGGGTTTCTACAATCTGGGCATCGATCAACGATTCGGAGGTTCTGGATATGCAAATTATGGCCTGGATCATTTGACATTTGGTTCGACGGGGGTCAGTTTGAGTTCGACCATCATTGGTTCTATCAATACCACCGAGTATCTACTTGGGATGTTTGGGTTGGGACTCGTTCCTGGGAACTTCAAAAACGTAACTTCTCTTCCCGCGATTAGTGGTTTGGTCGAGACAGAGGGCAAAATCCTGAGCCACAGTTACGGATATACTGCAGGGGCAAAGTATCGTAAGTATCCATCGAAATACTTCCTGGAAGGATGACTAATATGGGTTAGAACAAAAAGGGGTCCCAAACTCTTTGACACTTGGTGGGTATGATGCGAATCGATTTCAACCCCATGACGTCTCATTCGGCCTCAACCCGAGCCAGAACCCGCAGGCCTCGATTGCTTACATCTCGCTGGCCTCGTCTGGCACATCTAACAACTGGACGACTCCTGTGACCCTTGCGACGACCTCGGATCGCATCTCAGCAGTCATTGACAGCTCTACCCCTTATCTGTGGCTGCCCCAAGCAGTATGTGATCGATTTGCTCAGACCCTCAAGTTGAGCTACAATAGCTCCTTGGGCCTATACACGTTCGACGGCAATGCCTCCCAGCGCGACACGCTGCTGAACTCTCAACTGAGCTTCACAATTGGCCTTTCAGACCTGGGTGCTGCGACCAACGTGGTGAATATCACATTACCATATGCTGCGTTTGATTTGCAACTGAGCTTCCCATTTCCAGGCTTGAACACAACGTATGGCGCTCCTGACTCCACCAAATACTACTTCCCGCTCAAGGTGGCGTCCAATGAAGCTCAATACACTGTTGGTCGGGCTTTTCTCCAGGAAGCATATCTGATCACGGATTATGAACGGAACACTTTCTCCGTCCATCAAGCTGTACATACCTCGAATCCAATCGGAAACACCAGCATTGTGGCCATTAGCCGACCGACTGACAGTACTTTCACCCCTCCGCCAGCACAAGGGAAGCCAAAATCAAAATTGTCGACAGGAGCCATTGCTGGAATCTCTGTAGCTGCTGTAGTGCTTGCTGCCCTCTTGAGTCTTCTAGTATTCTGCGTCCGCCGTCGTAAGCAGAGGGAAGAAATTCCAGAAGACGAGAAACCGGTCATTGCGCCAAAGGCACATTCGATCTTGAGCGTTTTCCACCGAAGATCTAAGTCTAGTTCACCGCCTCCTGCTCCTGCGGCCGTTAGCATTCGTGGACCTCACGTGAATGAGGCTGCGGGCAATAATGTCTATGCCGCTGAAGTCGGCGCCGATGCCTCCCACGAAAGATTCGAACTTCCCGCTCCTCTGGGTCCTGCAGAGCTAGATAGTGAAGCGGGAACACTGAGTGGAACAACAGAGAATGGCTCTTCAACCACTAACTCGAATAATACGTCTACGAGCGAGCGAGCGAGGAGGAAATTGGAACGCCAGCAAGCAGCCGCCGCCCTAGAATCTCACCGAGATGAAGAATACCCGGTCGAGAAGAACGATAATGATATCCCTCCTGCTCATACACACCGACCACTAGACTTTCCGGCCTCGGAAGGCAATACCCCATTAATTTCTCCTCTGAGCGGTTCCATGACGATGAGTTCGCATTCATCACCTATATCTCCACGTTTCACTCGTGATACAATCAGCCCTACGAGTCCACCTCCTACCTATCGCAAAATCAGTCCCAGCAATGTTGTCTATGCCGGTCGCCTCCCAAGTAATGTACAATTACCACGATTAGTCCCAGAGGTCCCAGGCCGAAGACGCAGAGCACCAATAGAACAGCCCTTACATACCGAAGCTGGAACGGGGGGGGCGACGGAGACCACTACTAGCACTCTGGGAAGTCATTTCACGGAGAATGAGACGAGGGATATCTACCACGATTCTAACCAGAATCTCCATTCCCTTCATCAACCACATAGTCCTGTCTCCTCGAACAGTCCTGGGAACTCCCCCATCGGCACTAGCAATGTCTCCTTGAGCGCTGCAACCGCTTCGAGCAATCACAGCATGCACCCTCCGCCGATCCCAGCAATGCCATCGCATCGCCATTTTGGCAATGACGGCAATGACCGTATCATCTGCGAAGAAGATGAGAGCAAGTTCCTGCGCGAAGATATCATCAAGATGAGGGCCGATATGGAGACAAGAGAGATGCTTGATCCGTTCCACGGTAGGAAACGTGTTGCTGGTGATGATATCGTGCATGTTCCCCAGCCAGCCGAGCAGCGGTTCAGTTTTGAGGAGGATAGGGTCGGAGAGGGAAGTGGGACGAGGTGATCTTCAGAAAGATATGTGATGATGGATTTTGTGGGAATTAGCGATGGCGTTCGGGGATCTGATCTTGATTACAATGTCCTTAGTTATAGACGGGATATCACATTGGAACAAAGGGCAATAGGACAGACTTGGTGATTCGATGCACGGAGCTCTGGAAGGGGACGAAGCAATGGACCATGGATGGGTCGATTAATTGTTATAGAAACTAAAAGCTACCGTTTCTAGAGTTGGCCTAATGTATTATTTATACCCTTGGCGCGATCCCCCATTCACTACCGACTTATTACCGACTCGCTACCTGCTTGGATTATAACGTAAACTAATATAGCTAATATTTATCAACTATTTCTATATAAAATATCTAAATAGATCTTGTCGGGATAGTCTTCGAACCGACTCGCCCTTATTATAATATATCTTCGAGCTCTAGCTCGATCCTCTCATCCCTCCTTGGCTTAGTTTTCTTCGAGAAATAGGACCATTTCGTAAGTACTCTCTCTTTTAGTATCTTTGTAAAGGACCGCCACAATTGGTCGATCTAGAAGCAGCCATCTTATCGGTTATGAGTAAGTGGCGTGTTTCTTGTGACAAGTCCGGCACGTGTTGAACTCGTGGGACTATCCTGTCACATATATCGTCGATAAGCATCAGAGCAGCCGCTCCAATACTGTGCCTTTCAGCTAGTTGGCGCAGGTGGTCAGAGTCTATCTACTACTTTGCTTGTGCTCGATAGGTGGAGAGCCGTTATATTTCTCGTGTTTTGGGGAATGGGAGAGGAGAAGAAGAGCGGGAAGGTGGGTAGCCGCGTAGGAGTCCTAAGAGAGCTGCTACTTTCCCTTGAGGTTTTAGGGGACAGCTCACGTAAAAAATACTCTAGCGTTCGAGGCCTAGCGATTTCGGTAAGAGGAGCGGAGTTAGGGGTTTAAGAGAGTAAGAGAGGGGTCTCGGTAGACTATATAAGATCCTTAAAGTGTCGTCGCGCTAGTTTGAGAGTAGAATAGAGAAGTCGTACGAGATCCTTATATAGTATCGACGTATAGATCTATTAGATTTTAAGAGGAGGGGATTTAGAGAGGAGAGAAGAGAGGGGATTATATATAACTCTTAAAGGGTCGTTATACGAACTGTCGAAGGTGTGACGGCTTTACACCTATCGAGTATAAGTAAAGTAGTAGGTAAGCTTTAACCACATATACCAACTAGCTATAAAGTATAATATTAGAGTGGCTACTCTAATACTTATCTACGATATATGTAACAGGCTAGTACTACGAGTTTTAACACGTACTAGGCTATTATAGAGAGTTAAATTTTAGTTTATATATAACAGCTTAAATATAAAACTATAGAAGGAGAAAAGAAAGGTTCTAAAGGATTCCTCGACTTAAATATACTACACGCTATACGAATAACTTATAACTCGCTAGGCTTCGCTTAATACATACGAACTATATAGGGGCGAATATACTTTGCTATAAAAAGGTTCTAAGGGAACTCTTACCTTAAATATAGGACGCGTCGTACGTGTGACTTATACCTCGCTTAACTATTCGCTTACGAGTACAGGTCACACCGAGACGAATACACTTCGTCACAGTAGGAGGAAGACGTGTCGCGGACGTGGTTTAAAGCGAAATCATAAATTACAGTGGCGTATGACTGTAGGTATAGCAGTTAAAGAGGAGCCGCTACGATTAAATAACTCCAGGTGTTTAGGAGGTGACCTGTTTCACAATGCGTCACTTAAATGTCGACATCTCAGTGGAATAGACATTCATTCCTATTACTAAAAGTACAATCTAGAAAAGTTCTCCATCCTTGCATATCTTACAAGTCATCATCTCCCTATCCCCTTTCATGATTTAGAAGAGGAATCAATAAAATCCACCCCAGTAGTCCAGGGGTTGATCTTCACCAATGCCCCTGAAATGATCATAGGATTCTCTTAGAAATTCGTACCTAGGAATGCTACTACTGGGTGATCCATGGGAGTAGTTGCATCCAAGCCTTTCCGACAGATTTGGTTGCCCTTGATATGTCAAGATTCTGACTCCTCGGACACGCTAGTTGCTGTTATGTACAATTGCCTCTGGTCGCTAATTCCAAAAATGGATTCTATCAAGCTTTTGAAGCAGCCAACCTCACATCTGTGGTCAAAATCACTGTACGAGAAGTCGAGATAAAGATGCAAATCCATCCAGCATTCGTAGTCTAGGGAATTTAGACTGGGGTGTCGCAAGGAATCGATCCTTGCAAACCCAATGGCTCTTTGCTCCTTCCAAATAACAAACACCAGAAAGGCTGGGATATCATTATATGCTCCTTGCAAGTTCTGTATATGCTCTGTTATGTAATATAGCGTGGGGTGCAGCTCGCTAAAGGGATGAACGGGATTTCTGCCATACTTCGTCACATTCTCCGGTTGTGCCCAAAATCCCATGAGCCAACCAGCGTCAGAACAATTTGCCGGTTTGATGGAGATACCCAAATCCGGATCAGGGTTGATAACTAAGTTGGTAGGGTCCAGTAATTCATTCATGACTGGTGATCGTTGAGTGGGTTGTACAGGTGCTGGTATTCTTTGACCAATTCCCTTGGGTGGTACTTTCCCGGGTGGATGTTGTGTGTTGCGTTTGACACATGTAAATGTGTTTGTTCTGTTCTGGCTTTGTCTTTGGTTTGGATTGTGTTTGTTTGGATTGTGTTTGTTTGGATTGTGCTTGTTTGGATTGTGTTTGTTTGGATTGTGTTTGTTTGGATTGTGTTTGTTTAGGTTGGAGTTGGATTTGCTTGTGGAGGAGGAAAGAAGCGTGAAAGTGTATGGAATCCAGATATTTATACTCGCGGGGAATTTCTCTGTGGATAATTGGGATGAATGGATTGCGCTTTGCATGCAGATGAGAATCTTTTGGGTTGCTGTGCAACCTAGGACTAAAAAGTGAGTTCTGTGAATATGGTGGTGTACGCAACGCTCCTTCTTTCAAAGTAGGCAATAATCAATACTTAGAGTCCCTGCTGTAAGCGGATGACGGTGCTTATATAGTCATATCTAACACCATGAAATTGAGAAAAGTATCTCGGTAATTGTAAGGCCATCTAGCTGCAACACCGAGAAATAAACCAAGGGAAAAAAAGCCGGTGTATCTGTGTGATTTCCCCGAGAACGGCGGGGAATCTCAATGTATCAAAGGGATTTCATCATCATGCAAGAGAGAGAAGCCAGCGATAGATGTAAGCATCGGAAGAAACACCTTATTCACAGCCAGAACAAGTGAGATTTCGATTGAGATTAACACATCCCACGGTCTAGAAAGACAGGCCACCTCCTGAGTCCTCTACTTAAAGGGAGGAGCCGCCACTTGATATGGAGTTCATGCTCGGGAGAACCCAGTTGCGAGGAAGAATATGTACAGTACAGTGCCTAAGTCCGCAAGGAATGTTTACAGACCGGCTCGAGACACTACTCGCTAGAGACGCCACCTGAAACCAGGAGAAAGAACAATTCATACGTCTACAACACGTTGGACACGGCCAGGGGTTGCCCTCGGCCCAGAAAGGAGCGGGCGTTAATAAGCCAAAAGTTGTGTACGAGCCTAAAAATAGAAGTTGGGCTCGATGAATGGACACAGCTACCTACCACATTCCAGCCCATGTACACACAGAACGTCTCGAGAACCATCAATGGAGATCCAGAGCAGGCAGAGCAGGCCTGCTCAGCTCCAATCATCACAGCACCCTGCCTTCTCTCCTCCCAGTCGATCTTTCAGCTCTCGTCATGCCGAATCACGCATCACGTCCCACCATCAGAACAACTAGTCTTTTACCACACGTTGCATCCCCAACGGGTCTTCTCCCTCCTTCAGCTTCATCACCTGTTTTATCATATATTCTCTCTTCATGCTAGTGTGCATGGCTCCAATTCTAGTTTAGCGGCCCGTACATTTCCCAGCTGACGAGCTAGGGAAGACACCGTTTTCCCGAGGTCAAAAGCCCTTAGATCAACGCCCTCAGGTTGTGAGTGTTCAATGGAAATACAAAGGCGGTGTGGATTAATAGGATATCTATCGATATTGCAGAAATGATAGCGCGCCGTCAACCAAAAGAAAACAGAACCATACCGTGATAAGCCAAGCCAAATCGCAACCCGCAAAATCGACCAAGCAAAGAAAACTTTCCAATCACACTTCATCCAATTCACCACTCAAAATCTCGGCATATTCAGACCTGCACACCAAAGAGGAAGAAGGAAAAACCACACTCCCTCGCAATTCACCCTAACAACACCTCCTTAAAGATCTCCCTACCCTCCTCCAACCTCTTAATCTGCTCCAGCAGATGTCCCCTCTCCCTCTTCGCATTCCCTGGCTCACTCGCCAACGCCTCCGCTTCCTTTGCTTCCAAATTGCCAACGAAGACAGGGGAGAAGATATCTTCGAGGCCGCGGATGATGTGACGCTCGACGACTTGGGTTGTGACGTTTGCGACGAAGGTTTTTGCCGAGACCTGCGAAGTGGGTTACGGTTAGCCTTTGTTTTTAAGGGTTGGGAAATTAAAAGGGGCAAGGGGAAAGAGACGGACCTTGTAGATTGCTAAAAGGGAGTCAAGGACTTCCTCGCTGCTGAAATTCTCCATGTTGGCGTCGACGTTGCGACTAACATTCTCGAGCACGTTCGCGAAATCCACTTCGTTCTTGTAATCCTCCAGCTCCTCATCATAAACCTCCCTGGTATTTTCCCCAATCTCCCGATCCAATACTGCCTTCTGTCTCTCCCGGCGTCTTTTCGCAATCGTCTCGGTGTAATAATGATTGTAATTGATCGGGTAATTCTTGTGATCCTCCATGAGCATATTCAACTCCAAAATCGCATTCTTATAGCGCACTTCGAGTTCATCTTTGATCTTGGAGCCCCAGATTCGACGTTCGACGTCCTCCGGGCATTTGGCGTGGAGGAGCGTCTTGAAGAAGCGAGTACAGATATCCGCGACGTCGTTGACATGTGTGCGTGCGAGGGCGTGCCAGGGGGAGGAGAGCTCCCAGAAGAGCTCCCCGATGAGAAGGGGGTTGAAGTTGCCGATTAGTTCTTTGCCACGGTTTCGGCGGAGGGCTTTGGCTACCCAGTGGATGGCTTCGGTTTTGGTCAGCTTGGTTGGTCCCCCTTTCTGTTTCGAATGAATAATTGCAGCGTGGGGCTTGGTGCCATCGTGAGGTATGTCCATTTCGATGAAGTACTTGTGGCCCTTGGTGTGCATTATATTGGAGAATTGAGAGTTCATGGACTGGACAATTGCACGGGTTCGGGAGATGGTGGATGGTGAGGAGATGTTGAAGTCAGGGTCGACGTCCTCGTGGAAATAACTTCCCTCATAGTGGCCATCGACTGCTGCTTTGGCGATCTTGTAGATCTCAAGACTCAGATGAGACAGGTACGATTTGCATTCAACGCCAGACGAGCGTGCAGTTCCAAGCTGTTCCAATTTTTCATTCGTAGAATGTAACAAGTCATCAAGCTCTTCTCGAAGAGCGGGAAGCTCTTTCTTGACGTGTTCAAAGAGAAGTTGACTCAAACGGCGTCTCAAAGCATCCACCCCAACAGCTTCAGGATCGAGTCGGCGCCAATTGGTTGTCCTGAAGAACGTCTGTTCCGCAGCGTTCCTCTCCGCCAAGGTTGAATTTGTCTCCTTGAAGGCTCGATTCTTGACGACGTGCCATCCCAACTTGAAGAATATATCTTCGTTGTTTGCAAGTTTGATGAAACCTTCCTCGAGCCCAGAGCCCTCTTCCGCCATATCAGGTTTCGTAATAACACCAAGAGTACGATCGCCATTTGGATCAACCTCCCGGACTCTGTCCAAGATATTTTGGGTCGCATAGTCAGCGCTGGCAGCGACGACTGCAAGGCAAATTGTTCGTGGAGATTCAATGTAGTGTCTGGTGATCTCTGCAACCATTTGAATGTCTGCATGTGTCGTATTCTTGGTCGCTGCACTAATCAGACCAGGTATGTCGACTAGAGAGAGCTGTGGACGATTCGGTCCTTCAAAGACGACACTAAGAACATCTCTGGCAAAGCCGGGTGCGGATTCTCCTTGCTCGATCTCGTCAGCTGTCTTGATGCCCATGATTCCCCTAGCTTCATCCATCACAGCTGGGAGGTTATCAAAGTTAGGAATCGAACTGGTCCAAGCCCTGATGCTTTCTTGTTTTGAAGATGGTCGTGCTGGGTCTGGTACAATCGTGAGTGTAATTTTGTTCTCGAGTCCATTCTTCAGGTTGATCTCGGTGGCATAACGGGTGCACAAAAGGTCGTTCCTAGGAAAGGGGATTTCCGTGAGGGCTTCTAAGACCGAGCTTTTCCCTGCGGATTGACTACCACAGACAACAATCTGCGGAAGTGACACTACTCCATCGAGACCACATTTGCGGACCCGGGCAACGGTGTCAAGAACTCGGCGTTGTTCATCGTTTTGGAAAATTTCTAGGGAGGAGGGCGAAGAGGTAGTTGGTTCACCTGGTGACTCCAATGGAGTTACGCTTGGGTATGAGTCTTGCTCTTCGTCAAAATTGAATGGGTCTGCTAATGAAGGCATGCTGTCCCAATTGCTACCTTTACTGTCCTGTTTTGTTGGATGATGGTGTATTGTTTGGTTCTGCAATGGAAGGTGAGGTACTTGATGTTTTGCTTTCAAGCCAGATTCGACAACCGGCCGTGAGACGATTTATAGTTGAGACCATCGAGCAGAGTCAGCCTGGGGGGGTTCTAGAAAAGCAAACCTCCCAGCTAAAATGTGGTCGCAGGTTGGGCCGTTGCGGTTGAGGCAGATTTTTGAAGAACTGGTCGGCTGCATTCACCATTTCGATTAACCTCTGACCTTGGGCCACGACGGCCGAGTTAGACCTATTCTAATTTCTCACCGAGAAATACCACCAATATGCAGGAGACCATGTCACGCCGAGAGCTGAAATCTCAAAACGAAGGGGGGAGAAGCGATGGAAGGGATAGTTTGCTAGCTACTCCGCAACAAACAGAGAGCAACAAACAGGAGCAACAAACAGGAGCAACAAACAGAGAGCAACAAACAGAGAACGAGGAGCGGAAACCCACCGACAGCAAGACCAATGAACATGTGAGTCGAGGATAACAGACCGCTCGAAAAACGATATGGAATGCGTTTTGACAGCGCCCATCTCACCTCCAAGTCTGGAGCCACCACTGGCAGAGAGACGGTAGAATCCGCAGTTGAAACAGACCATGTATTCTCTTCCATACCGTTGGCATCCATCCACCCCCCAAGACATTTCCCAACTTTCCAACATCACAGCCCGGCCCCTACACTGCCGGGCACTTGCGCGTGTAAACAAAGTCCATGGCCAGGATTGGCTGGCTGTGGTTGGACCGAGGAAAATGGAACCAGCAAGATCCGAGTCAATGGAGGCAAAGAGAAACCAATGGACGACGCTCGCAAGGCAGCAGGCAGATACAATACTCACGATTGTTGGTGGCGACTTCACCGAGATACTGTATGTACGAAGTACAAGAACGATGAGTGAAGAAGAAGTTGAAGGGCGAAGCGAGGTCACGCAGCGCCACGTGCTCTCCTCTCAGCCACACCCGCTTCATGGCCCAGCGCCAGGACGGTGGCGATATTTGTCTGCAGCTCATGCAAAGCAAACTTGTATATTCACACGCAATCCACCATATCCTCGTGACATGAAGGCTACCATCGCAATGACGGGGTTCCCAAAGTTCCACAACAGCATCGAAAGGCACGGGAGAGACAAGCAAGTGAGGTGGTGTCAATCATCGAATTCTATCTATACTCATCGAAGGGACGGTAACGCCCCGTCTCCAGAAAGCAGGGTAGACGTACAGGGTGTTGTGATCGCAGCAGTAGAAACGCCATGCCATGAAGAAAAAAAAGTAGGAGACCAAGAAGACACTCATCTAGAACTCTTCTCTCCCACGCCGATGCGTGGTCTTGGTCGGCATCTATATCCATGCCTCTCGCCGCTGACCCAAGCCTCGTCGTCCAAGCCAACTCTTCTTCTTTCCCGCATCGATACTCTCCAGAATCGTGCAGGTCCCCCTCGACTGGCATGGACGACTCCTCCCCAGATTCTTGAAGATGGGGCCAAAGGGTCCGTTGACATAATGGTATTCCCCCGCAAAGCGCCATTGGCGGAAGTCCCCAAGCTCGTAGAACTTGTCTCCCCATCTGCCTAGGTACCACCACCAGCCCATCGGCGCGTCCGGGTTGTCTAACGCTGGCTGGATGGTATCACTCCTTTGCTTCTCGTCGAGGGCAGAGACGGACCTTGCGTTTGCGTTGTGGGTGAGGGAGGTGTTGTAATGGTATGCGAGGTAGTTCTGAGCCGGATCCCAGAGAGGGCCTTTGTCTGTGATGTCGGCGAGGAGACCGAAAGGAAGGACGTATGGATGCTTTCCTGGAGTGGCGTACATCGCGTGGGAGCCATAGGCACTGTACAAGACAGGTCGTCCTTCCCTGGCCTTGCCTTCCCCCTTCTCAACCGCATCGTAAGAATACGCGAGGCCACCGGAATGCGCTGAGAAAAACACTGCCTTTGGCACTCCGTTATGGAAGCGGATGAGAGAATGCTCCCAATCGCCAACATGATTTCCAAATCTGATGTTCAAGACCGTGGTTCCAAGGTTGTAGCTGTAAAAGTAAAACCAAAATGCATCCACAATCCCATGTCCCTTGTCTACCAACACGAGAATGACCGGTGCTGCGGAGTAGCCACCTGGTGGTGACACGATGGGGTTCCGCTTATTGTTCTTTCGCATCTCCACACGGGGCGATCGATGGGAGTGATCGAATGGCTCGGCCGTCTTGGGATCTTCGATCTTGAATGGATCATACCACGGCTCCTTCTCATATTCTCCCGAGGAATCGGCCGTGAACTCGGTGTACGCCTCGACTACCTCCTCATCCACTTCTTCCTCGTCGTCATACGGCACCGGCTTGTTGTAAGCACTGCCTAACCATTCCGGGCGTGTTTCCACATCATCTTGGCTTCGCATGAACAGATGTCGCCAGGCTGTCTTCTGATTGAATTGATCCAGGTTGTAGACCGTATGTTGTGAAGGACTCTCCCGTTCCAGTGACGTGTGGTTGACATATGGGACGGTATGCAGAAGGTGCTCCGCAATATCCGACGGCCAGAACTGCTCTTTCGAATAGAGGTGGATCAGTGGTGCATGGTCGAGCACGTATTGAGGAACCGCCTTCAGAACATTGCTGTCGCCGTCCCAATCCCCAGGCCGCGGGTTCGTGGCTCCCACCATATCCTTCCAATCTATCTTCCTCCCATCTCCCTCCGCATCCAAGCGCAACGGCTCTTGTGTCCTTCCTCTCTTCTTGTTCTTCCACGAGATCGCCGCGGGATCTGGATGGTAATGCGCCAGTCCACACACCCCCAACCAACGACATGCCTGTCGATCTAGCCACCATCTCGACGTCGCAATCCATCGCGCGTCCTCCCGCTGCTCGGCACTCTTGGAGGTATTCGGGTCGAGGTGTTTGTGTAGGGCGGTCGCAGCGATGTAGATGACGACGATCGAAACGACGGCGATGAGCGAGCGCCGGAGAGCGTACATGGAGCCTCGCACCTCGCAGTATGGCAATGACTATAAGGAATGTCGAAATTGATTCGAGGAAGAATGCATTGAGCTCGACGACGCCTGCGGAGCGAGTTTTGTAGCGAGTTTTGTTCTGGATCAGCGAGCCATCAGCCAGAGGTGGTGAATGGGTTTCCAAGGTGGTCAAGACACAATAATCGCAAAGACGGCGAAGAGGTAAGGAGGAGGAGGAGGAGGAGGTGGGTGGGTGAATGCTATGAGGAAGGATAGTCAGTCATGACCAGGGCGAAAAGGGTCAGCAATGATGATAAATCGCAGCATCAACATTCCACAAGCTCCAGAGTCAAGACTCAAGACTCCAAGATGGAATCCCGAAGGTTCCGTGAAAGGCGCCAGCCAAGCAGACGAGCAGACAAGGAGACGAGCAGATAAGCAGAGAAGCGGTACAGTACAGTACTCCGTACCTCGGGAACGTATCACGTACTGTACTGCTTGGTGAGTCCGCCGGTATCGCCGAGTCGGCGGGTTCAGTCTTTAGAGTTCTGATGTTGTCGATCCCATAATGTAATGCATCTCCGAGAATGAGTATACGTTGTCGTATGTACAGAATACCCGTTACAGAGGGATCCGGAGTGCAGTTATATAGAGAGTTATACGGTGAGTTATACAAATAGTTATACAGTGTCCTGAGAGTTATACAGAGAGTTATACAAATAGTTATACAGTGTCCTGAGAGTTATACGGAGAGTTATACAGAGAGCTATGCAGAGAGTTATACGGAGTCCGGAGATCCCAGAGTTATACAGTGAGTTATACAGAGGGTTATTTTACATTTATTTCGCCCAGTAGGTTGTAGCATATCCCGGTTCCGGCACAGCATCCGAAGCGCCCACCGCCTCACACGTCACCTGTATACAACGTCTCGAGGAATCAAGGGTAGCGAGAAGAGGCGAGATATACGCACGGTCACAAAGTTGGACAGCGCACTCGGCGACGTGTTGCGGTGTCTGGAGAGCATCGTTCCTGCGGGTGCGCAATGGCACCGTGGTGGGGTGTCTTATCGATTGCTTATCAGCGTTATCGCCACCCTGGCACCGGCCCGGCTCGCACGCGACCCGATTTTTTCTCGTCGTCGGATTTTGCGGAGTGGCGTAAGTTATACAAGTACTACGTTGTAACAAGTACGTAGTACATCTCATAACGTAGTTGTAAGAAGGAAATGCTACGTCCGCAGTGCCTGAGGCACTTACAAAATGCGGTGTGAAATTTTAATAGCACCTGATTTGGAAGCGTCAGCACCAATCACCTGGCCAGGATAACTCTTTACAGTCCGCCATTGGTCAAATAGGCGCGTTGACGGCAGGAATATTTATGAGAATACGTGCAGATGCAAGAAGTTTCTTTTTTTTGCAGGGGCTGGTGGGAAGTCAGACAATCTTCAGACTAGAACCCCCCCTTCAAGGTTGTCATGATTTGAAAGAAGTCCAGGTATAGTAGACACTTAAAATGAAGCAGTACAGGGGATATTAACAATGTCCCTGACTATCACGAGTCTTTTGCAGAGATAATCTTCGCCTCGAGAAACTCATCCATCGCTCGCCCCGCGCTGAAGAGGCAATACGACTCATTTGGAATTTTCCCATATGAGTATCGAGATGGGGGGGAACCATTCTCCATGCGGTTGATGTGTGCGGCGCTGCTAGTAGCAATCAGCAAATTCCCTGCTCGAGGGGATGAGACGGATATAAAACAAGAACTCACGCGAGTGGAAGATTGTTCTGGATTCGCCATCCTCGTTTCCCGCATTCGGTAAATATCCCAATAGGCTGACCACAAGAAACTTTATTCGCAATTTCACAAGCTTCCTCGTCGGTTGCTACGATGTTATATGAAAGCCATGGACCAAATAGGTCTTTCATCCAAGCTGGAGCACTGGGCGCACGCCCACCAGGTAGTTGAAGTTGGTCAATTGGATCTGTTTTGGGCGGGCAAATTGGTAGCCGTTGTGTGATAAGGAATAAACCTCCCATGAGTCCTCCAAATGGTCTCTTGGGATTCGCCCTGGAAAGAGAGAGTCTGCTTTTGAGGTGAGGACCAGGCTGAGCGAAGGCATCTATTAGAGTAGAGAGAAAGACCTTAGCTATATCCCGGTGGACTATTAATCGGTCTGCTAGAATGCATATTTGACAGCCCTAAGGAGATACGATTAGAAGGTCTAGACCGGGAAGAACATAACATACCCTGAGATAAGATCCCATGAGACAAGCATTGACAGCTTTCATCACGTCTGCGTCCGACGATACGATCATGCTTCTCTGCCCTTGAACGTCTATAAGGCACTCCTTCTCATCTCTGGCACATATACCAGCTATTGATCGACCTAGAAAGGCATTGCCTGTGAAGTTCATATGCTTGACCCTTGGATTCTGTATCAAGGTATTTGACATTGCCTCGGCATTTTCGCAGCAGCAGGAGATAACATTGAGTACCCCAGGAGCGAGACCCGCATCACGAAACAGCTTTCCTATAGCCCAGTAGCAGCGTGGAGCTGACGCAGGCGCTAAAAGAATTGCAGTGTTACCTGTCACGATAGCGGTTGCGGCGGAACGAATTCCAAAAGCGAAAGGAGCATCACTGAGCCAGTAAGCTGCTTGCCGGTCGTAAAATGGAACATAGGACATTACGGAGGGAGAATTCCAAGTACAACACCATGTGGCTCTTTCAGCAGCATAGAAACGGTCTCGCCTTCTTCGATAATAGGTATGCTTTCACACGCCTCAACCACGGTAGCGACGAGATTCCTCAAAAATCGAACTGCCAGCGGAATGAGGAACTGAGCGCCAAACTTTATACCAACCTCGGTCAACATGTAATCGGCAAAATCGGTTGTCTGAGCTTCGAGCGAATCCGCTACTCTGGTTAGGATCTCTTGTCGATGTCGTACCGCCGATCGACCCCATCCAGGAAAGGCTCTATCGGCGGCGACGATGGTGCGAAGGGTATGATCTTTATTTGCAGAGCAGGCCTTCCACAATAGCTTGGAGGTGTGTGGTGATAGAACATCATAAGTTGCATAGGTGTATTCTTCATTGCCATTTATCCAGAGCGGTACCGTAAGTGTTGGACCCGATTCCACGAGTGGAGACATGAGAGGCGTAGAAATATGGCAGTAAGAATGATAATGATGCTATTCCACAGTTGCAAAAGACGTACAATGAGGAGCGAACAACCATCGTCGCAGACGGAGTCTCAGATTATCATAGGCGCCGCCTCTCTCAACACCAATTGATGAGGAAGTCACGACCTCCCAGGTCCGTTCGACTACATGTAGGTTTGATTACATGTCGTGGTTCACGTCGTTCCCCTTTCAAGCTTTCGATATATTTATCATAGAACCTGATGAGAGTGGACTTGAAGTTAACCATTCTAGGAGAAAACGTGTAAACAAACTTAAGAGATTCGACATGATTCTCCCATGTTTCTCAAGGGATTTAGACTCATCCTCTAACTTGCAAGGGACCAATCAAGTTAGATGTCTAGGAACAAACTGCCTAGAGAATAGAAGCCATCGTACACAGCGGTGTAAGAAAGCTGCCCAATTCGTCTAGCTTCCCCTCCATTCTCGTCAGGTTCTACGGTAGTCTAACAGAAGACGAAATCCCGGGACTCAATCTTTCCAGAGGCCAAGAAATCCATGGCTTCGCCCTCCATGATCCCTTCAACATAGGCTTCACCCAAAATCTGGAAATGATGGCCCACCGGACGAATAACAACCGGCGTGGAGCATCCAAAGACAACAGCTATTAGATCGCCGGGCATTGTTTGGTCATCAGCCTCTCCATACATATTGTCTGGTGCCCATCCAATGTAACCAGACTCTGTAATCATAAGCCTCCTGCCTTTGGACGCCCGGTCGAAGGACGAGTAGACTTCGACGTAATCTTCAAGCAAGGCACCTTCGGGTATTGTATCCGTGAAGTAGTCGTCAAACAGTTGTTCCCCCACCAGAAACTTCATATTTGCGAGACGGAAACGCTGCCATCGAAAGTAATAACCTCCCTTCGTTTGGAAGAACCCCCACCCAAGTTTCTTGAATTGCGGTTCACCATTGAGGAAGAAAGTCGATGGCAGGCTGGAAATTGCATGATGACGCGCAGTTGATTTGCGTCCACCGGGATCTCGACCGGCGATCAAAGTACGATATATGGCGTTTGCGGTTTAGGAAGTATCCCCATAAATGCTAGGTTTTGTATCACGTTGGACAATCGAATGTTCCGACCAATTGAAAAATCCAACTTCCCGGGCGCCTAGTCCAGCAATTGTATCAACAACAAAACCCCTACATTGAAGCATGGACCCGTCTCCAATGAACGAGAACTGTGCCTCGACGCTGCCACTGGTCGTATATGGAGTTGCAAAATCTTGGCTCTTGAGAGGCGTCCAAAAGGCACTCCCTTCGAATCGTCTGTTGCGAGCTCGACCATTCCACGTCCAGTCTGCAGCCCACGAAGGGCATTTGACATTACCCCAGGGATTACCGTTTCGAATAGGATCTAAATTGCGGTATGTCTCGATGAATACCCGAGCTACTTTAGTGAAGACTTGAGACGGACTATTCTTGTAATCGGGCACTAGGTGTGTGGCAATGATTGGATCCATGATGCCTACTAGTCCATACACTTTGTCTCGTTCATCTTGGGAATATGAAAAGGCTGCAAGATCGAGCAAGCGGCCAAAATCGAAAAGTTTCCTTCCAAATTGTCCGTGGGAAGTGAGTTCCGAAAGGTCTTGGTTTACAACATGAAGGCTCAATGTCGACCAAGGCTGAAATTTCCAGCCGCGCACACGTTGGTCCAGTTCAAGAAGTCGATCCTTGGTAGTCCACATGTAGTCGAGTAAAGACCTTACCCCGTAGCAGAATGTTTCCCAAGTCATAGAACTATTTCCGCAGCGGAGGATGACCGACGAAGCTCCAAGCGCAACCTCTTGAATGATCCAGAGTCGAAACCAATATGGCCTTTGCATGAATTCATGCAAAGCCAGCCAATACCCACCTCCAATGGGCGCAGTTTCTTGGAGAATCAAGCTCATTTCAGATTCAATACCAGTAATGCCATCATCTTTAGCTTCGACACCGGCATCGGCCAATGCTTGAATCAGCTGAAATGCTCTATCGCTCTCGCGATATTCGACACCCAGCCAAGATATGACGGTCCATGCTTGAGAGTAGATGTCGCGCATTTTTCGGACTTGCTGATTGCGCTCTGCAAGATCGTTCTGGTTGATACAGATGGCATCCACCCATAATTTGTATTCCCCACTGAACTCGGAATTCGAGCTCAGAGCTATGAGCGCCACTCCAAGATTGTAACCAATAGACATGACCTCGCCATTGACAATGATTTCCTGAATGAGACTGGGATCTGGCTCTCCCCACACATAAGATAGAGCAGCGAAATCACCCCATTGAAATCGACTTCGATGTTGACCTAATGTAGAGGAGTTATCCACAAAAGCAGGTGCTGGTGAGGCTGGAACTTTCGTGGAAGGCTGCTTGTTCGACCAGAGAGAAGAAATATCTCTTTTATTCTTCTGCCGTGAAGCAGTCCCTGAAATGAAATTCTTGTATTCTTCTGTGAGATCTCTCAAAGATCTTGTTTCCAACTTGCAACACACTTGACCGCTATTCCCACAGCTTGGTAGGAAGGACAGGAGACGAAACTCGTCAAGATTTTCGTCGAGCGGCTTATAGATCAACGGGCCTGTCATCTTCCCATCGTCTCACGACTCTAATAAACTTGGGCGATCAGCCAAATCGATTGACGTTGTGCTGGGCGAAGTCGACTCGGGAAGGTGCCGAGAGGCATCAGAATGACTGCAACACCCTAGGGATGAAAGGATACTAGAGACGCGCATCACAGAATGAGTAAGATTGAATCGGATCGCACACTATCGAGCATGTAGAAGATGCTTGTGAACACCTTGTCATGTTGTGTTGTGTGTCATGAGGCTTAACGCCGATTATATCGAGTAACTTCGTAATGAAAGCCTCAGGCCACGGCAGTATACCTTAAGCGAGAGGCATCGCATCGCCCCCTATCTATCACATTGCCTTATTGATCAACCCAGCCCGACATGAGAAACACATCGTCTTCTATTCAGCCCTCAAACAGTCACAGGATATGCTATGATATTCAGAAAACCACACAATTCAGACACCCGACAAATTCGATGTGATTGACCACACTAGCACTTGATCACCCGCTTCGGCGCCTGCTACAGAAGAATACCTCCCAAGCATCTCTTTCAAGAGACCCAAACGTTCTCGCGCTTCTCCGAACTTCCCACAGAGTTGGGCCACGAGATATGGATGTACACTCTCCCTGGAACACGCCACATATCACTTGTACGATCAAGGGATGCCACTGAGACCACCGCTGAAAGGGCCAAAGACCCCGTGATTCTCTAAGCCAACCAAGAGGTCCGATACGTAGCACGCCGGCGCTTCTCCGTGCGAAAGCTGTACACTATCAGCCGTGGACTTGGTGACCGGATTAGCAATAAACACTGCTAGCAGTAGGACAACTGGGAGAATGAAATCTTTGAGCTATTTTAGTGCTCCGAGAATGCAGGAGCCCAGGAAAATTCGCTTAGAGAATTCTTCCTGACCACTAATTAACCTTAGACGATGTTAAGGAGAATGGAATACTACTACATGCAATCTCTGATACGCTGGGATTAGGATCCACTTCCAGGCTATAATGCTCTCTACAACATCTACGTATAGTACATGCCTGGTCGTCATTAATTCCGGACATACTGTATGGATAACTTGTCGAGGATTTTACAAGTCTTCGCAAGTCCTTCTAGAAACCACCCGTTGATCAAGGTGAACCTATCCGAAGTCTCCTTGAATTGGATCGGATTTTGGACAGGCTTGCAAGACTTTTGTGGTATGCGGGGCAAGGAATAAAACAATATACTGGAATCTTCATCGGGTATTCTTCATATTTTATGTTCGCTGGTCTATGCAAATCTACTCTATAATCCACCCACCGGAGGGACGTACGGCTTAATTAACATCTCACTGAAGCTCTCCAGTCTATCCTTCCCTCTCACCTCCTCGACCAGCAACGGCATCTTCACCACATTGAAATCATCATACAGTTCCGCAATCTGCCCTAGGTACTTCTTCTGCATCTTCCGCCTCGCATTGCACTGATCACAATCCGAGCCGGCTTTAGGGAACAGCAACTGGTTGACGACGATGCAATGCGTGTCGATGTTGTAGTTTGCGAGTTCTTGAATCATGCGTTCGGTTTCGTAGAGGGAGAGGAATTCGGGTATGCAGACGCAGACGAAGGTTGTCATTTTTTCGTCTTTGAATTGCCCGTTTACTTCGCTGATTGTTTCTCGGAGGCTTTCGAGCTTCTCCATCATCTCAGGTAAGCTCTGGCCGTTTGGTAGGCCACCATTCGCGCCCAGGATGCCGTTTAACATGGGGCCGAATTGGGAGGAGAGGGCGGAGATCTTAGCTAGTGCTTTCTCGAGGACGGTGGGAAATTGGAGGAAGCGGAGGGTGTGGCCTGTGGGGGCGGTGTCGAAGATGATGGTTTCGTAGGAGAGCGATTTGACTTGTTTGAGGACTTCAGCGAAGGACATAGCTTCATCGATACCGGGGATCTATCCCAAACACCCATGAGCATTCAATGTCATTTCCCACCGTCAACATACACATACCGCATAAGCCAAATCCTGCATCATGCCACCAGCCGCCGCCGGCCCCTCCCCGTCATCAGCCTGCCCGATCAAATCCTGGATACTCCCATTGGGATCAATCTCCATCGCGCTCAGATTGGTGTACCCCTCCACTAGCCTTTCCTCCTTGCCGAACTTCTGCGAGAAGGCATCGGACAGATTGTGCGCGGGGTCAGTTGAGATGAGGAGGACGGATCTGCGGACGCGGGCGAGCTGGATGGCGAGGGAGCAGGAGGTTGTGGTTTTGCCCACGCCTCCTTTGCCGCCGACGAAGATCCAGCGGAGGGACTTCTGGTCGAGGATAGATTGGAGGGTGGGTTCGAGTTCGTCGTCGGCGTTGACTACTGCGGCTGACATGTTGGCCGTGGGATGTGGAGTAGCAGAGGAAAAGGATGGACGACCAGGCAACTTGAGGGTGTAATGTGGTGTGTGTCTGGGGAGATGTGGAGAAGTAGAAGTGGAGGTGGAGGTGTTGGTGTTGGTGGTTGTTTTGTCGCTCAGTCTCGTCGCTTCGCGGTCTTTATTTCTAGCAAGTCGCGATGCGGGTATGGAGCTCTGTGATTGGTTGACGGTGCCCCTCACGAGTCGAGAAGAAATCTCCCAGGTCGAGAGGTCGCTTCGATCATGTTCTCGACATCAACAAAAACAGCAAAAGGAGAACTCGTCTCTCGCCGAGATCAAGAGGTCATACAGTTTGGCATCATCAACCCAAATTATCAACGATCTTTGAAAGTCATGGAATTTCACACAAGGCGGAAAGAAGCGGCGAGCTCCGATTTGCGACATCGCCAGGCTGAGGTCAACTTTCCTTTTCTCTCTTCTCGACTCTTCTCCTCCTCTCCCTTGACAACAAACACCCCTCTTGCTTCCAAAACTCTGTCATGACAATTGACCGTCTCCATATCATCGCTCCCCATCTGAACATCGCCGGTAAGCATACCACTGGCTCCCAAACTGATCGCCAACATCATCGCTGATTCGAGACAGCCGAGACATCTACAACTCCACCAGCGCCCTCAGAGCAGACCTCCCCTCTCAACGTAACGACATCAACAATGGCCGCAGAACGCGATCCCATCACCTGCCACGTTCTCGATACGACAACGGGCCGTCCAGGCGCTTCCATCAACGTGGTCCTCATCCCACTATCCCCATCCCCATCCGCTTCCCAGACCTCCCTTCTTACCGCCACCACCAATTCAGACGGCCGCGTTACGAATTGGTCGAATAAATCTGGCGATGCTGGCCGTGTGATACGCTCTCTCATCAGCGAATGTGCACGGAAAGAAGGCGATGCAAGCACGACGGTCTGCCCTGTGGGCTCGAGTCTGTGGAAGATCGAGTTTGACACTGGGAGCTACTACGGAGAGGGGAAATGCTTCTTCCCAAAAGTGGAATTGACGTTTTTAGTGAAGGGGGGCGAGCACTTCCATGTGCCGCTGTTGTTGGGACCGTATAGCTTGACGACATATCGTGGGAGTTGAAGATGCAGTTTTGCGAGTTCACGATGCACGAATTCTTTTTCTGCAATGGTTGGGGGATGGGATTGGAGGGATGACGCCAGAGAAACAATTTCATTGTGCGTACGGACGATATTGCGATACGAGGTTTTCGCATTTTCCTTCCAACTGTGAGCACGTCTCCCAGTCTTAGCGGACAAGCGTTCCAGTTCCCTTCCCAAACCTAAACTCCAGTGCTCAAAGCAATCCTTGCTTCCCTCGTGGTATCATGTCTATGCTCCCGAGGCTGGATTATCTTTCCCTTTCTATCATTCGTCTATTTGTGCAAGTGTAGCTTCTTCAACAGGCTCCTCTTGCTCGATTTCTGCGAGCTCGATTCACTGTCCTCCCTCATTTCAACGCAATCGAGACTCTCTTGGCTTCTGCCTGTGTGCACACCACTATCTCTTTTCTTCCCCTCGATTTCTACGGAGGCTTTTCCCTCGGCATTGCGCGCTGCCTGGACGACGTGGTTATATACTCCAGTTTCCTCCGGTGTCAGCTTTCCATGCACGCTGTTCTTGGAATGGTGTCTACCGAGAAACGACCTGTGACGGGAGTGTGTTCGGACGATGTCTGCGGCTTCAATAGTTGCGTTTTTCGATGTATCGGCATCGGGGTGCGTTAATGTTGTATTTTTATCTATTTTAAATCATGTCAGCAACCCAATGCCCGTACCGAAATGTAATGCGAGAAATTCCATACCACCAAAAGGCTCATTGAACCCCGTTCCCTTCCCGCCTTGATCCAGCTCCTCCCTCATCTCGGGCCCCTGCACATGATTTGAATGCATACTGATCGCCTCGGCGTGTTCTCTATAACTCCTATTTCTCAATATCTTCGGGATGTAATGTTCCTCGTCCTCACAGTCCTCGAAGATAGATAATCCACGCGTGTCTCTCCTCCGTGGCCTCGACAAGATGATCACGGTGGAAGATTTGGATTTGCGAGATTTTGTTGGAGTTCTCGTGGGTGGGATGCGGGCAGAGGCTGTGCTTATGGTTGCGTTGGTGTTTGTGGCAGTACTTGAGTACCCCTCCCTGGAGGCGGATGCCGCGATGAGGCTTCGGTCGTCGCTACACATGGTTCTTGATCAGTTCTGAGAATTGTTTTGTTTTGGCATGGATGAGAGGGTATTTAAGGGGGAGGAGGAGGAGGAGGTTCTTGTTCTGGCTAGGAATATGAATGTTGGGGGTGAATGGGTGGAGTTGGGAGCGGGCGCGCCTCGAAACTCTTGCTTGTATGATTCCATCGCAGTCACTGGCTACTGGCTGTGAGTGGTTGCTAGCAAGCGCTGCGCGGCGTCTCTCTTCCTAACGTCCGGGACGATACTGTAAAGGCGAAGACAAAAACGAACTCACATATTATACAGGAATTATCGATTTGGTATTACGGGGTTCTTGTTTGTAGGAGAGATGTGTTGTTGTTGATGTTGTTGTCGTTGTTCACCGTACAGTCCGACCCCAGATCCAGATTTAAACATCTCTTGGCAAGGGTCCAAGATTCTCGCCTGGTGGCTGGATGCATGACGTACTTGTAGGGAGGAACCTACTACCTAGTAACGTAGGGGGTCACCTGATGTTAAAGGTCACCTGACGTGGGGAGTAGGACTTCGGCTCGCCACCCCCTACTCGTTCGGGACCCCACCCAATAAGCTCGCTTATTGGTAAGCAATTGGATATATCACGAGGCGAGCCGAGTCCTGACATGGCATGTGGCTTGGGGTTTCAGATTGAAGCTATGCTTTGTATTTGACAAACATGTAGCCCATCACATAAGTTGAACTTTGAAGCCTTCTTACAGTATCTAGTTGCGCACTCGGTACTCGCAAGGTTAAATGCTACGGGCCCAAACGAAAAAGATATCTCCTGATTGATATTTCGCTACCTATGGTCACAAATTTTCAAGAGTCGTACACGGTTGACCTTCGTGTCTAACGTCATCGATGCCTTTCATCTCTAGTAGAAGCGCTCGGCTGATTCCAGAAAAGCATCCCAATACTCATCTTCAGGCTCTTCCGAGCTCCCACTAATCAAGTTCGAATTCTGCGCCACCGTCTCCCCCATCTCCAGGACCGCGATTTTATCGGCGTTGCTCTTTAACATGAACTGGTTGCGGATACCACTATTCCACTTGCCCACCGGCAACGTCAAAACATCAACTTTCTGCCATCGTGCTGCCCATCCTTTGGTGCCGGGATACTTCCCCGTCTCGTGGACTGTCGAGCCATCGACGTTCTTCGCTTCCTCCGTGGCCCTGAATCCAAATGTCGGTTTCACGCCATCACTCACGGAGAGTCGCCGCATGGCGGACACACCGTTAGGATCGAATGGTGCCGGAGTACCTGGAGTGAATGAGTGCTCCGAGCTGGAGAGAGACGTCCATGTCGCGTGGGTCATGAGAATCAGACCGGTGAGCATCCAGATCTCCGGTTCGGCGTGACCTTGGTCCTCGAGGCTTTCGGCTGCTGAGATGCGAGCGCGGATCCATCTCTTCGCCTCGTCGGAAGCAAGAGTTACCTCGTTGAAGAACTCCTTTGGTCTTGAAGCACCCGTCATCAGCAGAACGCGCAGGCGGTCTCATGGATTGCGTTACTCTTTGATATCCAGCTTGGTCGTCTTCTCCGCCGCGACGACACGATATCTCTCTTCATTCTCCGAGTCTTTGCCCAATGTCAGGGCACAGTTCTCAATCTGAGCCGAGGTGGCCCAAGATGGAGCGGGCTCTGTTATGCTGCCATAGCATTACTCATCTGGACCTTGAATCCAATGCGATACTCACTCGGTGTATGCTTTTTCAATGTAAGGCTCCAGTGCTCTCGGGTGCTGATAATCGTGGACTAGGTTTCCGAGATGGAGATGTCGTGAATCGATGCCTTCGTTGTACGTGACATATGTCGACTTCTTTGGAGCCATGTTGAGGGGATTGTATGAATCTTTGTGTCACGGTGAGCCACGAAGTAACCTTACTCGTACTCGAGTAGAGACCGAGGAGAGATTCTTGAATAAAAGAATGATGATGATCTCACCAACGGTGACCAAGGGTAAGCTGTTTTAAAATGAGCTGAGAGTCCGAGACATGGTCGTATTACGGAGGTACGAAGTTAAATACGGAGTAGTACTGTACTTAAGTACTGTAGAAAGCTACCCCGCACTTGGTTTTATTTCCCTGCGTGACACGTGCTTGTCAAGGGAGCCACGTGACCATACTAAAGTCACGTGTAACAATAGGCTTGGCATTCGTACTACTTCGCAGTAGATACGTTCGTAGACTTCATGTCAACATGACTAACATCTCAACAAAAACCTCACAACCACCTCACAACCACCTCACCCCGAATAAAGGGAGATGAACTCGTCACGGTACGCAAACCGTTCAAGTCGGGGCAGAGGCCAAGGTCGCGCAGGCTTCCGTGTGAACCCTCGCGACCGGGATCCTTCGTCTGTCCCAAGCATCCAGCAGCTCATCGTGGGAGCACCGGTCTCCATTGTTCTCAAAGCCGATCAGCCCACGGGGCACGAAGTGCAAGGCATGGTTGCCGAGGTTCTCACCGCCGGCAACCATCCTCGAGGCATCAAAGTTCGCTTACAGGATGGCAGAGTCGGTCGCGTGCAAAGAATGGCCAGCGAAGCAGACGCCAAAGCGGCATCAGAAGGACTCAGTGGACTTGCTCGAAATGGAGAACCACGCGCTCAAGCTCCAACTCCTCCGAGAAGTGCCCTTTCCCACCCGAAATATGGTGATAATCGACTCGATGCGCCCGACGAACCCTCAAGCAAGGAGCTTTCCTTATCAGATTATGTCGTGGTCAAAACCGCGAGGAAGGGGAAAGGAAAGAAGAAGACGGGAGTTCCAGGGGATGAGGCGCCAGAACCCATAAATTCCACTCAGCAAGATTCCCTGGTTGCGGCGACCACCAAGTGCCCTGTTTGCGGAGAATTCGAAGGCGACGAGGCGGCGGTGGCTCATCATGTGAGCGAGCACTTTGACTGAAGCATCGGGTAAATAAGACCGACTATTGGCCTTCTCGAGCATACGAGAGCGGTATCCGCGCTTCACCTAGTAGTTGCGTGCTGGCGCCGTTGTATCGCCATAAAGGGGCCGGGAGAACATCTCGAGGCCGCTCAACCCACGAGCAATCATCATAAACAACGGCCACGACTACTCTGTGGCTCGAATTTGCTGCAGGAGTCGAGGCAACTGTGCCTTTTGGATATAACCAGTGCCACAAGAGAAGAGGGGCGGTTCCCTTGGTGCCCTTCTGAAGGTATTTGAGTCTCCTAGAATCACGAGGCGGTGCTTGGATCTGACTTCGCTCTTGCTCGAAAGACTCGATGAAGATGATCGTCACTATAGGAAGTGGTATAGTTGCCCTGAGGTTCGCGGGCTGTTTGTAGGAGTGCGTATGTTGCGGGTCCGCCATCCACGTAAAACACCTCTCCTTCCCCATACCACCAGGAGGGGAGAGCCGTCATGACATAGGCATCAAGCGTCATCTACGTGAACACAGACTGGGTTGATCGACCATTGGAATCCGACTTTGAGATGCAACCTTTTCACTTTCAATTGGAAATATATTCTCCACATCTTTTCTTTTAAGAACGTGAGGAAGTGTCTCGGCTAGCCTCGCTTAGGTTAGCCGACCTGCCCTTTTGGACTTGTCGAGCACGAATTATTCATGGATTATTCATGAATAACTACCGCGAGAATTGAATTGAATAATAAATCAGGCGTCATACACTAGAGAAGAATACTGAATAGGTTTGTCCACCTGAATAATTCCAGGAGCTGAGCTAAAAACAAGGCAACCAGGAAAGTGAGATTCGCAATGTCTCAATATAACACCAACCCCCCCTTCTGCGTCGAGGAGGGCACCCGCTCTCGCGGAACACCGTCGACTCAACTCGATTATGTTCGACCATCGTTCTCAAGTGGCGCGATGCTCGCAGGTTGGGAGAACCAGTCCTTCGACGTTGAGGCCGCCATGGCACAAGCCCTCAAGGAACAGGATCCAGATGCGCGGCCACAGCACTTCCAGACTACCTTCCAGGAGATCGTGTTTGTCTTCACCGTCATGATGGCCACGGCTGCTACGACCTTTCTCCAGGGCGTCACGGTGATCAATACCGCCGCCATCGGTCAAGATCTGAACATGAGTGCGTCGCAGATTACATGGATCTCGGCAGCCATTGGGCAGGTCTTCCTTCTCCCCCTTACCGTCCCCCTTGCTAACCCCAGATAGACTCGGGAGCGGCTCCTTCATGCTCCTCTTCGGAAAGACCGCAGACCTCTTCGGAAGAAAACTTCAGCTTCTTTGCGGCCTCACTTTCCTCGGCTTCGTCTCGCTCCTCACGGCCTTTGCGCCCAACGCCATGGCGATGGACATTCTCTGCGGTTTCCTCGGCGTGGGAACCGCGGTCATCTCGCCTCCTGCCATTGGGACGCTATTCGCCGCATACCCCGACGGCAAACGAAGGAATAAAGCTGCTGGGGCGCTGGGCGCTGGAAATCCCCTTGGATTCATACTGGGGAGTTTTGGGTCTGGAGTTGCGACCAAGATCTGGGATTGGCGTGCTTCCTTTATTCTTATCTCGATTTTTTTCTTTGCTATGACGGCGATGGCTATCTGGACGATGCCTTCGATTCCGAGGGTTGCAAATCACCAGACCACGCTTAGACGGTTCGACTATCCTGGTACGGTGTTTACGATCATGGGCGTGGCACTGTTTACCAGTGCATTGACGTAAGTACTGACACATTCCTCTTATACGTTGTGGCCTCAGTTCGCGAGAAGATTGTCCATGCATGTTGCAGAAGCAGATTGGTCCACATGCTCACCTTTCGACAGACAGACACCAGAATCTGGCTGGAATTCACCTATGGTGCTAGCCCCTTTAATTCTGGGCGTCATGTTCCTCGGTGTATTTGCGTATTGGGAGAACATACACGCCAATCCGCTTCTCGACCCAATTGTGTGGAAAAACACAAACTATACCCTTTGCGTCCTTTGCACCATGTTCGGGTACATGTCGTTCGTGACGAATCAATTTTGGATACCGCTCTATATGCAAGAAGTGCAGCATCTCTCACCCCTAAGCATTGCAGCCCGTATGCTGCCACAGGCGATAGCTGGATTTCTTTGGAGCTACATCGGCCAAGCTTTGTTGTTTCGAGTTCCTGGAAGAATTATCATGGCTATTGGGGGAGTGGCTTACTTGGCTGGCTCTCTGCTCCTAGTCTTCGTTCGGCCGGAAACTTCATATTGGAAGTTTTTGTTTCCAGCCATGATTTTCACGGTGATTGGGGCAGATTTCCAATTCATCGTGGCGAACGTATGCCAATCTTATCCCCATTCGAGACCTGAAGTTAACTTTGATTCTAGCTATACGTCGCCAAACAAATGCCAACTCAGTCTGCACTTGCAGCCGGCGTGATTCAGACCGCTTACCGGCTCTCGCTCTCAGTTGGACTTGCCATTACCACGGCAGTCTATGGCTCAGTACAGAAGACCCCGCAAGGCATGAGCGATGTCACGTTTCCATATGGACGAGCGTACTTGTGTGGAGTGGCATTCGCAGCCGTTGGCTTGCTATTCATTCCCTTCATGAAGCTGGACATGGCAGCTAGCTCGGAGAGAAATCCTCGGATGACGACTGACGGTGTCCTCATCGACCATCAAATACACGAATCACCTCGCTCAGCAGGCGAATACCACGATCGAATCAACACCGAGAATCAGCAAAATATTACCAACGAACCGGGTCAAAGCAGCTTTTCAAGTGGTGCCACACGTGGTCGCGAAGAGACATATTTTCCACGGTGGAGTTGGGAAGAGGAACGAAACTGGACGCCAAAACCGGAAGGATACGAAGACCGCAGTAGCAACTCCGGGAGTATCATCTATGAGGTTTGCATCAAATGTCTTGAGGAACGGAAAGTCACACTTGCTGCCAAGCATGTTGATGGGGGTATGAAGGAAGGTTCCCTTAGCTGGGTCTGATGGGGCGAAAATGCAATTGGATGGCAAGTTATGGCAAGTATATGCGGGAAGATGGAATACTCCCACTGAGCGGTGAAGTTTGGAAGAAGAAAAAATCATTATCCACGCAGCTAGATACATCGACAAGCCATCGAACGGCATGCCAGTCGCGATTCGGAAACGAGCACCGACTGGACTAGATCCTCGCAAGAAGAGTAGAGCGCGAGGCCAACAACAGGGATGGCGTCAAGGCACGAATATCGGACTGGACGAGCATATGGGATGGATCTCACATGAGAATTAGCAAGATGCGCAGACCTTTTTATTACATATACAGCTATGATATTTTTAGCCGTGGAAATCCAGGATTGGCGATGAGAGGACGACCATCTCGGGGATCGATCTTACCAGGGTTCTCTAGTATGGAGAGAAGAAAAAAATATGAGATATGACGAGGGGATATGGATAGATATATGGATGAGAGAAGAGACACGAGATGTGGGATTGCATTTTAGGGTGACAAGCCATGGTAACTCACGTCGTCAAAATATTAGAGGCTTCATATGCAATGCAGTCCATTTCACGCTAAAGATCTATCTATCCATGGTGATCATGACCGCCCACTCTTCGTCCCGTCCGTTCGTCGTAGCAGCAGCATGAGTCCATCATCCATTTCTATGCCCTCAGCCCAACCGACCAAAAAGTCAGTGGTTATATGGCCAAAGGCACCATGAAAGGTCAATCATCCATTCCTCGCCACTTCTCCCTTCCAGTTTTCATTCGTTTCCGTGTGTGTTTTGATGTAGTCGATAGAATTCAGTCGAGTTTCCTCCCCCTTCCCACCCCCCATGCCAGACAAGCGGCGGAAGCCAGGAGAACTTTTGGTGATGAGACGCGCAAGGTACTTTAGAATGCAAAGCAAGCCAGGTTCAGCATGATCTAGAAAACAGGCATGATGGTCCAAGCGAGCTTCCTTGAAAAGGCGAAGATGGGAAAGCAACGCAAGCAGAAACTCCAAAGCGAGCCAATGATTTTTGTGTGATGTTCTGAAAAGTCAGGTGCAAAAAGATAAAGAAATCGGGTGCCAATGTCGGTCGCGTACAATTATACAAAGAAGGCCGTAGTGTCGTATCGTATCGTCGCAAATCCTCAAGTCAACTGTATGTCTGCAAGCCACCACCCTTTCCAAAGCCCGGGGTATTGTTTCTTGGTCCTCGTTCGCATAGCATCTTCTCGGAAGTGTAAGAAAGCCAAATCTCGATAGGTTCGTAAGCTGAGAAGGTCGGCACTTCGTTGTATGTTGTGCAGAACGGGCGAACTTAGTTAGGGCATTGAGCCTGGACGTGTCCTGGCTGCTTGCACTTGTAGCAAGTTCGCTCACTGCTGGTCTCCGATGGGCAGTCACCTATGTGTGTTAGTCGATGCCGAGAATCGATCATGGTCGATCAGGGAGGGGAGAACTCACGGCTCAAGTGACCAACCTCACCACAGTTGTAGCACTTCTGGCCTTGGGTGCAGTCTCTCGACATGTGTCCGTAACCGCCACATGAGTAGCAGGTTTGGCCGCCTTGACGACCACCTCCGTAGCCGCCGGCACCGCCACCAAAACCGCCTTGTTGACCGCCATATCCACCCGCACCACCGTATCCACCGGCCTCGGGGCAGTTGCGGGCGATGTGGCCAATCTTGGAGCACTGAATTCCATAGGTCAGTGGGTGTTCAAACGCCGTCGGTGGTGGACCATACCTTGTAGCACTCTTGATTGCCGCCGCCGCCACCACCACCACCTGAAGCGAATCCACCACGTCCACCGGCGCCCTCGGAAGCTGGGTTGGTGCAATCACGGGAGATGTGACCTGGTTGGCCGCACTGTGGCCCCATCTATCAGCACTGATCGAGCATCGGTCCACAGACGGTCGTACCTTGTAGCAAGTCTTGTCCTTTGGACCCTCTGGGCATTCACGGCCTAACATCACGTCAACGACTACCCCAACAATCTCCTATTGTGTTCGTATACTCATGTGTCCCTCGCCTGTGTTCGCACATCTAAATCAGCCTCGACCCTCGTAAATATGTCATGTCGTCACTCACCACCACAGTTGTAGCTATTTCATGGTCAGTGTTCAGTCTTGGATTCGGCAGAGATTGCACTCACCACTTGGCCGGGCCTCGGGTTGGGCAGTCACGAGCCTAGATATCATCAGTCCTTGAATACCTTCCAACAAATCACCGTCTGCCGGTTGATAACTGTCGTACCTGGTGAGAAGCATCGCCACCTAGCGTTCATGGTTAGCCAAAGCCGCCCCCTAAAATCGGGTTGCGGATGGTGACAGGTGAGGCCGCATCACCAAATGCGAATTGAGCTCGTCATCCCGTCTACAGGAAACAGACCAGGCTCCATGCGGCGCATGGGACTATTCTCCCTCCCCATCGAGTCCTGACATAGGCAGACGGCCATTCGCAGCGCGGAGAGGCCAGTGAAGAACGACGTGCCGTATGTCGGCAGCAGCAGAAGCCGTGCCCTCAAGCGCCTCGAGAAAAAGGAAGATGATGAGGGTGATCAAGCTGATCAGGGAGATCAAGAGCAAGGCTCGAGAGTCCGCGACTCGAGGGGGCGGTGTGGAGGAATGAAGGGGAGAATTTTCGCAAAATTGGAAAAACTCACAATTGTAGCAGCCGCGAGCTGGTCCACCGCCGTAGGAATCCATGATGATGGATGGAGGAGGATTGCCTGCGTCGAGAGGAGAGGATGGGTCAGCTTTGGGATGCAGATGCAGATGCAGATGTTGGGAGAGCGAAAGAAAGGAAATGCGTACCTGGTTGATTGGGGAAGGGAAAAGGAGGCGGAAAAGTCAAATTGGAAGAGAAAGGGGAGATGGTATGGAGTTTGGGAGATGGGTGGAGGGTGGGTGGGAGGATGTTGTTGTTGTAGATGTTGATGCTGATGTTGTTGTTGTTGTTGTTGTTGTTGTGAGTGAGGGAAGAAGGGAGGGAGGGAGTGAAGGAGAGAAGTGGAAGCAAAGAATTATATCGGGGAGGAAGAAAAGTGTGTTGATGGCGGCGGGCAGGCGGCACTCTGGCTGGCTGCCGTGACAAGCGAAGTGGGGTTCAGCCGGGACCGGGATCCACTTGCCCACTCAGGACGACTGGACGATGGAACGACTGGATAACCTATATCTCGGCGATAAACCATCCTGTAATACTCGGCTCGGCTCGCCTCGTGATATGATATATGGCATGGCTCATATCACGAGGCGAGCCGAGTATTACGAGATATACAAAGTACAGGGGGGGTCAAGGCCATATCACCTGATTTTACGCAGGGCCAGCGCCAATCACCTGGCGAAGACCCCTCTTTTGCGATCCGCTATTGGTGTAGAGACAGAATATAGAGATCCCAGGATATACAGTAAACATATCGAGGTGTGGATAGAACACAATGAGGTGTGGATAGAACGATATGGATAGAACGGTATGGATACAACGGTATGGATAGAACGGTATGGATAGAACGGTATGGATAGAACGGTATGGATAGAACGGTATGGATAGAACGGTATGGATCGAATATATCGAGGTGTGGATCGAATAGATTAAGGTATAGGTAGGACATATATCTAGATATACTACGTATAAATCGAACATATAGATGTATAGTACAGATAGAATATACCCAAGTATAAACGTACACATATAGATATATAAATCCATAGATGCTAGATATAAATATATAGTTGCTAGTATATAGGAGGGTATAGACGTATAAAAGTAGATGGAACATATAGATCCTAGTATATAAACATGTAGATATATAGACATATAACCTACGTCTCGAATCGAGGGTAGACGTATAGATAGGACATATAGCAGCAGCCTCCCCTCGCCGCCCCAGGATCACTCAGACGCAAGATGTCGTGTCCACGACCAACCGACCAGGCCTCGGGCAACGAGAGGATATATCTCCCAACCACGAGGACCTGGACACTCGTGCAACTTCATCTTGCAGCCCACCATCCCCCGCCGCTTTCACCCTTCCCCCCTAGCCCTCTCGCCTGAGTCGCCTCTCCCCTCCCCCCTCATCCCCTCGCTTCCTCGCCTCCCCCTCTCGCCCCCCCTCGCCTCTTCTCCCCACCGTTCCTTGCATCTCGTCCGAGGCTCATGGGCGAGACGTGGCATTCACAATCCAACGTACACGCCATTCTCCTTCCGCAAAACCGTTGGCTGGGAACTCGTCGGGAGCCGGTGCTTCCAGGGGAATTTCGTCTTGCCGTGCTTCATGAATGGCCGGTCGAGGGAGCGTCCTACCGGACAGGACCAGCAGGCGATGCAGCGTCTCCATGCCAGAGGAGTCCGTCTCATCGGCATGGGACGAGAGGCATGGGCTCGATGGCCCCCGAGGAGGCAACACCGTTCATTCTCGGGCAACGCGGTCCATACGTCGTCCATGAGGGAGCACACGCGGTCGAGGAGAGGCTTGCCGTGCTCGTTCTTGTCTCGTGTCTCTGCGAGCGCACCGCCGTGGAACGTGGATGCCCTTCTGCCTCGTTCCGTGAGCTGCAATCGAGTGGTTCCCTGCGTCGGTGGGAGGGCGTCACTGGCTGGCCGCTCACGCGTGTTGATGCCTCGACTTGCTGATGAACCATATGTGCCGTCTTATGCGTTCTGCACGCCGGGAACCCGATCCTGCGAGTGCCAGAGCATCAAGTGATGGGGATTTCATGTCACACAAAAGGCTGACCAACCCCAGGATTTCATCTTTGCCAAAAGGCATGAGAGTCCCCTCGAGGGATTCGACCTCGTTGCGGATGCACGGGTGGGCTCCGCTGGCATCAGGAGGTGATGTCGCCGTCGTCTCGTTTGGAGAGAGACACGCTTCTCGTTGGAGAAGCCCACCACGTCGGATGAAGATATACGGATGGGCCGGAGGGATCGTGAGGCCCGGAGGAACTCCACCAAGGGGCCGTCAGTCAGAAGTCCCCTTGACTTCGCACCGTAGAACCAGCATCGTGGCCGAAAATGCTCGGTCGAGCTCTCCATGGCCTCATCGCTTCGATCCCTTCAGGTCAGATTGCCTTCAAGACTTGTCTGGTTGCATGCTCCTCGATGAAATTTCATCGCAGACGCTATATCATCCGACGAATATTAATCTATCTTTTCTTCGGCGCCTAACATGCTCATACCACGACAACCATGGCTCCTCTTCAAGCTCCCTCGGACAACGTTCCGAGCCAAGATGGGAAGGAGGAAGGGTGCTTCTCAATTGCTTATATTAATAGTAGGACCACCAGATAGAAATTGTGGGTGGTGAAGGGGATGCTCCGTCGATTGCAAGCTTTCTCACACGGCATTCTTGAGCCAGTCTGGTCTGGGTAGATCAGCCAGTATGGTAAGCGAGCAACCGATGCTTCCCCCTTATTCCTACGAACCTTCCGAGAGATATTATGTGCGCTGATCTGATGACCATCTCTTTTTGCTTGCTGCTTCCCACAGCGGAACACACGCGATCCTGGAAAAGCTTCCATAAAGCGAATCTCCATTCTGGTCCTCCTTTCATCCTGCCTTGACATGATTGGAATCGTTTCTCACCAATGCTTTCTCCCTGTCACTTGAAGAGAATCCGCAATCAAAGCTACTGTACAGTAGAGAGCACACGTATCGAGTCTTCCCAGAAGGGTTCTCATTTGACTGCAGATCCTGCTCAGACCTCTGTGATCTAATGTCAACCCGAGCAGGGTCTTCTCGAACCCATCTAAGAATCGACGTTAGTTATACACAACGCTCGTACCCATAGTCTCACAGCGGTTGTGTTCTGGAGCCGGATTTTGAGAGTATGTACAGTACAGTATGTACAGTACACGAAGGGTCGCCCCGAAGACGAAGGGCATCAACATCGCAGCTCCATCAGACCTGTACTGGTCTATACAAACACCACGACATCAAATGAAAATGCTTGAACGGGAATTGAAGTCACTCGTGACGACCCTGTTTCCCCTCGTCACACTATTCTCCACAGTATCGATCACAGCTATGCGAACCCCCCTTTCGACATTCAAGCACCACGAACCGAGTCCAAGATCAGGACCATGCAACATCCGCTCTCCACCAACGCCGCCTTCAACATCCCACGCCTAAGAACCATTAGAAGTCCTTCTTCGACGACTCGGGGAACGTCCTCGCTCCTCGTCCTCCATCGCATTGGCTTTCCGTTTCTCTCCAATGGCTACCCTCCCACCCGTCGATCGAGCTTGACCTCCGTGATCTTCTTCAGCTACCAAGACCTTCCGTTGCTCTTCACCATATCCAATCCAACTCTCAAGATATGCCTCCCAATCTTCCGGGCATGGCAGGTTCGGCTTCCCAGCCCTCATCTCCCGCAGGACCTTCAACCCTGAATCAAGGAAACGAAGTCGAATGTCCACACTCTCAAACTCTGCCAACTCGTGCCGGAACCCCTTGAGGAGATCCGCCTGCGCGCCGCTGAGCAACGATCGACTGCCACGCACCTGCGAAGTTTCCTGTCGCCGTCTCGTTGCTTGCTCGGTTGATGATTTGGAGATCGTCGAAGTCTGCCCCGAGGAATTTGTCCGAGTCCTTGTCGGGCGAGCCGATGCACATGCGTAGGAGGTCTAGCATTTCGAGTTCTGGGCCGAGAACTTCCTCCCCGATTGACTTGAGGGTCTTTCGGAGTTGACGGGTGTAGCGTCTGGTGCCCTTGTTCCACTGGGATCTTCTCGTCAGTACGTTTGCTCATTTCTATTCCTTCTGTGGACCCTTGGGTGGTTCTCAGCCATATCAGAACAGCCATTCTCGGGTCTCGGTGCCTTGTCCAGATTGAGAATGGATGGAGCGCGATATGGTCTTGGTGAAATTCGCAAGAAAAGGTTATCCAGCGAGACTCACCGCTAAGAGGTTCTGGCGACGCTCCAGATATGTGCTGCCGTGCAGTCTCTGAACGTCTAGAAGTGCTTGGACAGAATGATGGTAGACCCCGAGCGCATTTGCGAGTTTGCTGGCCTGTTCGAGAAAAGCAACTCGAGGATTGTGACCTACATTCAAGATATCCTCGACCGCACGAGGCAAGAGAGCGGTTTGGTGGTCCCAGAATCTTTCTTCTTCTATAGAGCTACGCACAAACCTTCGCGCCCACGCCTCTGCCGCTCTCTCATCTGGCGTGAGGGCGAGACTTTCCGCTACCGATGGCCCATATGTCTCTGGTATCGAGACGGTCGTTCCTTGTGGCACTCTCACCATATTTCTGCTTGGGCTCTGCCGCCATCTTCTACCATCCTCCCTCCATTTGGATACGGCTCTTCCTCTTGAGTGGCGACCATGGAAGATATCAAAGCCATACCTTCGAACCCCAATGTCCTTCTGACGTCAGTGATCGCTCGAGGTTGCAAGGGAACACTTACCCAGAATTCCTTTTGTTGGACCTCTTCAAAAAAGCGAACGCTCAGCGGCGTGATTTCGAAATCGATTTCCGGTGTGAGAGAGTAAGATGAGTCTTCCTGCCTTCCAGCACTGGGCCAACTCTCCGAGAAGTAGCCAAACTTACGGTATCCATTGATCCCAGGGAGGAAGCTGGACGCTATACCACCGAAACACTAAAATCTGTTACTTTGTCGTTCAATCGAGACAGGGAGAAAGCCATGTGAAGACTAACCACATTCTCCATCGAGAAGCCCAATTCCCCTATTTGCTCGTCTTCGAAGTAGGGATCTCTTCTGTAGCCTTCGTCGGCTTCAACCAGAAAAGGAATCCTTTCCCAAATCACGCACCACATAGCATGCTAAGTCACCATTCAGAAACAAGTCATGTTTTGCCAAGCGAGAACATACCATAAGCTCATGTATGATAACATTGGACATGAACCATGTTGCACCTGCTATCTCGCCATCGTTGGGATGCCCCACAAGTAAACCCTCGAGATCGGCTATTTGAAGGAAAATGTATATGACTTGTACGCCTTTGGTGTTTTCATAATGAACTGGGTGCGTCTGCCCATGTGCATGCGTTTGCATGCCGCCTATTTTTAGTGGCTCCCTCTCACGTCCCCAAAGAGGATCCTCGCCATGATTCATGAATCCGAAGCCTAATTTATATTTGTTCAAAAGGTCCTCTAATATCTTGTCCCTTGCATTCGCTGCTTGTATTTCCTGTGCGTGCGGATCGTGAATCGTTCGCCGGCGAAATGCCAACAGGGCGGGATGTGTTTCGGCCTCCATCGAAATGCGCCGGTGACTTTCTACTGGTTGAAATTTGCTGAGAAGCAGAGCGTCAAGCTATCAAGTTAGTTGACTCGAAGAGCGAGGAGGGGAGGACTCTTACCCATGGTAGCAGATGGGCATTGTTGACTATTCTGGTTGCAATTTCCAAGGCTGGCTTCATGATGGGTGAATAAATAGCTGGATGCTTCAAGTGCCAAACCCCTCTCTCCTATGGCCTTGACGTTTTCGTCCATCTTGTAAAGGTGTGTTCTATGTAGGTTAGGGTCGAATGTTGGAGGAACGGTCCGTCTCCCTCCCAATGATTCCATAGGACCGGCGCAATTGTAGTCTGAAGACCACCAAGTGAGAGTTTCCGTTCACTCCACGCATCCAAGTCTATGAGCTCGCGCATCGTGAAACCTTGCAGGTCAAGCCGTTGCCTGCGTTCAATCTCCTTCTCACCTTGGTATTTCTTCCTTTCCTCTTCGTTCATGTTATGCCGATGTCGAGGGAAGCCGGGGTTCTTGGGGGACAACCCCGGGAACCCATAAATGGCCTCAAACTTTGAGCTCGACATAATAAGGCCATCAGGGGGCCATGCAGATAATTGAGGGTAGGAACTAGCTGCTAAAGAAATAGGAAGATGGGAAGGAGGAGGGTCATTACAATCGGTCCCCGAACATGACAAGGCACCAAAGGAAGATTTCATTGTTACCGTTCCGCGAATGGACTTGCACGAATTGAGTCGAGGTTTGGAACAAAGAACAGGTTGACTTCGCTCCTGCGCTGGACAGCGCCATTGCCTGCATTTGAACCCAATTATGTTCGTGATACGAGTTGGACGACGGACAAAGATCAAGTCAGAGCCAATTGAGCCAGATAGAAGGGCATACAGTAGTATAAGCGAGGAAGGAAAGAGACATGATAGCAGTGCGTTCACAAAACACTCTACTACCCTAACTCATGAGCTATAGTAGAGTAGAGTAAAGTAGTGTATAGTAAAGTAGAGTAGAGGAGACTAGAGTAGAGGAGAGGAGAGAAGAGGAGAGTGTAGAGAAGAGGAGAGTGTAGAGAAGAGGAGAGTGTAGAGAAGAGGAGAGTGTAGAGAAGAGGAGAGTGTAGAGAAGAGGAGAGTGTAGAGAAGAGGA
>MU251529.1:61611-72549 GCA_019669835.1 Amylocarpus encephaloides
AGAGTAGAGTAGCCGAGTTGACTAATTAGCATGAGTTACGATGATTCTCGTGTTATGGTCATTAGCATCCGTCCTTGGGTGAGACTAAGGAGAGTAGATATAAGGAGAGTAGAGTGTATAGGAGAATCGGGTGCACTTCGCTGATGATCACATGACAATCTAAGCAGACATGACTAAGAGATTAGGCAAGTAAGCCTCAATGAAACCTGCCGTGGCCCGTGGCCCGTGGGAGTGGAATCCATTAATGGAGTGCGGCAGAATTGCAGGGTCCTCGACACTCATTTGACGCGAAGAACAATAATATCGATCGAGGGGAAACGCGACGAGTCCCAGTGTCAACATCCGATTCAACAACAACACATGCACAAGGAACCTACCACCACGACCATTTCTATCTGCGAGCTCGACATTACCACTCATTGCTACCACGACCGATATTCACTTCGTCGCCCTCAACCGACCTTCCGAGAGACAAGATAAAGAGGTAGACAGAGAGACACAGAGAGAGAGAGAGAGTGAGAGAAAGAGAGAGAGAAGGAGAGAGAGGATAGTAACCTTTCGCTGCTCTGGGGAAAAGCCTATTCGGGGATCCTCACGTTGACTTATATGACCCGATGTTTCGTCCTGTCGAGGCTTTCAGTTGTTGAGTCGAAGCCAGATAGATTGTACACTGGCTGCAACTACTTGGAAGACGTCGGCGAAAAGGGGCGACGACCATTCTTAGAAAACACACAACGATGGCTGGGGGAAATATCAAAGTGGTGGTGAGGGTCCGGCCTTTCAACGGCAGAGGTAGGTTCACCCTGTGCTGGCTGTGAAGCAGTCATTCCCAAGTGAAGGTAAACTGACGTCTTTCCTCGGCCAGAAATCGACCGCGGGGCAAAATGTATTGTTCAGATGAAGGATGCCCAGACGGTTCTTATACCACCCCTGGAGGCAGAAGAAAAGTCCCGAGTTGGAAAAGGGGCCAAGGATTCAGGGCAGAAGGTCTTCGCATTTGACAAGTCATACTGGTCGTTCGATCGCGCCGACTCGCATTACGCCGGGCAGGACAATCTGCACAATGATCTTGGAAAGCCGCTGCTGGACAATGCCTTCCAGGGGTACAATAACTGCATTTTCGCATACGGGCAGACTGGTTCGGGAAAATCGTATTCCATGATGGGATATGGGCCAGAGGCAGGAGTGATCCCCAAAATTTGCCAGGACATGTTCGAGCGGATTGGCTCCTTGCAGGAGGACAAGAATCTGCGATGCACGGTGGAGGTGTCATACTTGGAAATCTACAATGAGCGAGTGCGAGATCTGTTGAATCCGTCCACAAAGGGCAACCTCAAAGTCCGAGAGCACCCGTCTACGGGACCCTACGTCGAGGATCTCGCAAAGCTTGTCGTCAGTAGCTTTAACGAAATTGAGCATTTGATGGATGAGGGAAACAAAGCTCGGACGGTAGCCGCCACGAATATGAACGAGACGAGTAGTCGAAGTCATGCGGTCTTCACCCTTACACTCACACAGAAGAAGCACGACGTGGAAACAAATATGGCAATGGAAAAGGTCGCGAAGATCAGTCTGGTGGATTTGGCTGGTTCCGAGCGAGCGAACTCAACTGGCGCCACGGGTGCTCGCTTGAAGGAAGGAGCTGAAATCAACAGATCTCTATCAACTCTGGGTCGAGTGATAGCTGCGCTGGCTGATCTGTCAGAGGGCAAGAAGAAGAAAGGGAAAGCGGCGAATCAAGTCCCCTATCGAGACAGTGTATTAACGTGGCTCCTGAAGGATTCTCTGGGAGGAAACAGTATGACCGCAATGATAGCTGCTATCAGTCCGGCAGACATCAACTTCGACGAGACTTTGAGCACCCTAAGATATGCAGACAGTGCGAAGAGGATCAAGAACCATGCTGTTGTGAACGAAGACGCGAACGCTAGAATGATACGTGAGCTGAAGGAGGAACTAGCAACCCTTCGGGGCAAACTAAGTGGTAGCGGAGGTGCCACAGAAGAAGTGTATGCCGAGGGTACACCGTTGGACAAGCAGATCGTCAGTATTGTAACGCCGGATGGAACAGTCAAGAAAGTTTCCAAAGCCGAGATTGCAGAGCAATTAAACCAAAGCGAGAAGTTGTATTCCGACCTCAACCAAACCTGGGAACAAAAACTACAGAAGACCGAGGAGATCCACAAAGAGAGAGAAGCTGCCCTAGAAGAGCTGGGAATCAGTATCGAAAAAGGTTTTGTTGGACTGCACACCCCGAAGAAGATGCCTCATCTGGTCAATCTGTCTGATGATCCCTTGCTGGCGGAATGTCTGGTATACAATCTAAAACCCGGTGCGACCACGGTCGGCAACGTCGACTCGAATTCTGCCCAGGCTTCTGAGATACGACTTAACGGCAGTAGGATATTAGACGAGCATTGCACTTTCGAAAATGTCGATAACGTGGTGACATTGATTCCCAAAGAAGGTTCGGCCGTGATGGTGAACGGGAAGCGCATTATGGAGGCGAAAAGATTGCGCAGTGGTTATCGAGTTATCCTGGGTGACTTCCATATCTTTCGTTTCAACCATCCCATGGAAGCGCGTGCTGAAAGAGCCGAGAGCTCCTTACGACATTCAATTATTGCAAGTCAAATCCAGGATTACGACAGGATTTCTCCATCCCCAAGTCCAAGGCCAGGACACGAGAGAACTTTTAGCAAGGCCACATCCGAGGCAGACTGGGAGGGGAGTCGCCCTGACTCCCCTATGCCGTCACAAAGAGGACGAGACTCGGATTGGTCGTTCGCTCGTCGTGAAGCGGCAGGGGCTATCTTGGGGACTGACAAGCAAATTACGGGTCTGACTGATGAGGAGCTCAATCTGCTGTTCGAAGACGTGCAAAAAGTCCGTGCCGAAAGAGCTGGGAGAGATATGGACGATGATCTTGATTCAGTGACTTCGTATCCCATACGGGAAAAGTATCTGTCCAATGGCACCCTCGATAACTTCTCCCTCGACACCGCCCTAACCATGCCGTCCACCCCAAAGCAAGGCGAGGTGGATGACAAGATGCGAGAGGTCCGTGAAGAGATGCAAGCCCAGCTGGACAGGCAGAAGGAAGAATATCAAGAGCAGCTCAAATCGGCCGAAGCTGCTAATGTTGAAGTAGAGGAGATCAAGAAGGAGAAGGCCCGGATGGAGGACTCCCTCCGAGAAGTCAAGGAAGAAATGCTACTGCGACTCGAGGCACAACGAAGGGAATTCGAAGAACGCCTACAACAAGCATCTCCTTCCAAGCCACCATCCAGTGGACCAGAACCTTTGAACGATGCAGAGATCGAAATTGCAACAAAGGCCGTGGATCATTGGAAAGGACGAAGATACGTAAGAATGGCGGAGGCTCTCTTGCAATCAGCCGCGAATCTCAAAGAGGCTCAGATCATGAGCCAAGAAATGGATGAGAGTGTCGTCTTCCAATTTGCGATCATTGATGTGGGCCATGACAGGTGCTCATCTTATGATATGGTCCTCAACGGTATTAGTGGTGAAGGTGACGACTTGTTCCTTGAGGGCACCAAGAAGCCTTGTGTGGGTGTCCGCGTTATCGATTACCGAAGCAGTGTAGTGCATCTCTGGAGTTTGCAAAAACTTCAGGACAGAGTCAGGTTAATGCGGCAAATGCATCAGTATATGGACCGGCCGGAATATCTACAACATTTTCGGCTTGACAACCCGTTTGTCGAGACATGTATGCCTCAGTACACGCACGTTGGAGACGTGGATGTGCCTCTCGCGGCCGTTTTCAACAGTCAAGTCCAAGATTTCAGCCTCGATGTTCTATCGCCTTACACTTCCCACGCCATTGGTATCATCAAGCTCTCACTGGAGCCATCGTCGGCCAGAGCACCATCAAGCACTCTCAAGTTCAATGTGGTCATGCATGACATGATCGGTTTCGCAGAACGAGAGGGAACAGATGTGCACGCTCAATTGTTCTTCCCTAGTATTTCCGAGGAGGGTGGTGTGACCACAACCCAAATGATCAAGGACTTCGATGAAGGGCCCATCCGATTCGAGAGCGTCCACAGTATGAGTGTAGCTATGTTTGGGCCCATGGATATGACTTTGCGGGTTGCAATCTTTGCCAAAGTGTCTTCAATGCATCTCGACAAATTACTCAGTTGGGACGACATGCAAGACCACGTCCCAAGGCCATGCAAAAAGAGAAAGAGTGCTCGCATGGCTGAATCACACTTTTACACCGAAGAGAAGCACGATGTGTTCGCCAAAATTCAAATCCTCGAGTTGGCGGAGAATGGAGAATATCTTCCTGTGGAAGTTATCCAAACAAGCGATCTTGACAAGGGGTCTTTTCAGCTTCATCAAGGCCTACAGCGCCGACTTGTTATAAACTTAACTCATAATTCCGGCGCTGCCCTACCTTGGAAGGAGCCCTCTACCCTGCGAGTAGGACGCATACAGCTTGTAGATCATGTTGGCAAGACTCCAGATCTCAGTTCCCCTACAGCGGAGATGCCTCTGAAGCTCGTCTCTGCGCCTGTCATCAAGTCAAATTCGAATGGTACGAGCAATGTAACCTTGGTCGGGCAATGGGACTCAAGCGCCCACGGGTCATTATTACTTGATCGAGTGACGGCAGACAAGTACAAGGTGCAAATGTCGCTGCGATGGGATATCGTCTCTGATAAGTTGGCAGAACCCATGACCTTTTCGATAGACGTCTGCTCTCAGATCCTCTCTCGCTCCTATGTCCGATCTACTTCAGTGTTTGCATCATTGTGGCAAAGCGTTCGGATCGTCCATTCCACCAGCGGCGTCTTCTCTATTTCAGTTCGTCCTTCACCAGTCAAGCGCGCCGGCGATCTCTGGCGCATGAACACGAACAACGATTACGTCAAAGGAGAAGAGGGTCTCACGAGCTGGGCGCCTAGAGGAGTTTCGTTGATTCGTGGTTACATCGCTGCGAAGCGCCGAAAACAACGACTTGCCGAACTTGAAGCAGCCAAACCTTTAGTTGGAAGGATTCATTTCGCCGGCAGGGATGGCCTGAACGAAGAAGGCGGTAAAGGTGAGGCACTCGAGACGGAGTACACAACTAGGCAACAAGCATTACTTCAAAAGTACTTGAATCTATGGAATTTGTGTCAGGATCCTACGACAAAGATTCTGGCGACGTCGAATGTTGAGCCTCCAACGAACGGGATTTCCACTCCACCTCCAACTCAACCCTCCTCACCAAACCTTCTTGCCAGTATCTCGCTTGTGTATAAAAATCCTGAGATATTGAAAGGTGGATATCTTCTTACCCCGTCCACCGACAGCAGTCGCTGGGTTCGGCGATTCGTCGAACTGAGAAGGCCCTATCTCTACATGCACTCGGTCCCCGATGGCGAAGAAGTGTGTGTCGTTGCACTGAGGAACAGCCGTGTGGACCATCAACCTCAAATTGCGAAACTGCTTCGCAGAAACGAGATGGCCAGAGGAAGAGGAGGAGAGCGAGACGAAGAAAAGGTTTTTGCAGTTTATGGCACTGATAACACGTGGCTTTTCAAAGCCCGCAGCGAGCGCGAAAAAGTCGAGTGGATTTTCAAAATTGATCAAAGTTATTTCAGCAACGGCGGGTCATCTGGCGGGAGCGGTAGTGGGAGCGACGAATGAACTAACGACGATATCTGAATCTCGAGCCCTGACTCTAAGTTTCTTTCCATTTCAAGAGGCCTGGAGTAGCATTGTTGGTGTTTTTTTTTTTTTTGGATAATTGGGATGAAGGCTTTGAGGATGCGAATCCTGTGTGATATTTTTGTATGAGTATATGATACCCATGGAGAGAGATTTGTTTGGTACTATACTATGATACTAGTATACCTTTTCCTTTGTTTAGACGGGGATGGATAGTAAGTGCAACACGGCAACTAGCTGTGCGCGTGTAATAGAATGGAGATTCAACCCGTGTTTATCGGATGTTTGATGTTTTGGAGCCTAGTTTCTCATCCTGACGTCTGCTTTGGCACGTACCTGCTTATACTACCCTCCGGTCAAGCAAGCGCTCCAGTCTTTCTGCTCACGGTTCAATCTGATCGGTTGTCCAGAGAGGCCACACTACCGGAAGTGGCTCTGTGGTATTTCAGCGGGGTTTACTTCGTGGCTTCTTACGATCGGATCCTGGAAAGAAATGAGGTTCTCAGGAGATATATTACTTCTACGCCTTCAGAGCACTAGCAGCTGGGCTATCTATTGGCCGTCACGCCATTACTGTAGCAATGGCGGTAGAGCCTGCTCCAAGGAGCCAATCGTTGTCATTTATATATAAGAATTGCCATGGCACCTGCAACCCGGAGGCACATGGAACTCACAGGGTGCGGCTGACAACGCGTCTCATCTTGGTCTGTCCCGGTGCCCGAGAGATGGGGTTTCATAAGTAGGATTGGTTCTGTTCTGAATTTAAGTACAGTACCCGAAAATTTGCCTCTTGCCTTCTGGCCCCTTTCTTTTTGGCGAGAGGGGACCAGGCTGGGTGAGGGGATATCCTATTGGGGCTTGAAGAAGGCACTCTGTAAGGTTAACCTTAGGCTATTATAAAAATACATTCTTGCTTCCCAGCTCACTTACTCTTCCACGGCGTCTTTCATACTCCAAGTATCGTGCCTCACTGTGATCAGGGGTCCAAGGACACTCAGAGTTATCCATCTGCATACTCCTGTGGATCATTCAATGTGTGTTTCACAAGATTGTAGCGCCCACTACCCATGCTTCCAACCCCGTTTGTGTAGCGCTATGCTATAATACTCGACGGTCTTAATTTAGTACTTACGGGCCTTTAAGGTTACCAGACATCTCCGCGATCATTCGAAGCTTGATAACCTTATTTTGTTGCCTTCCCTCTCGAACTTTCGAGATGCTTGCCACCAATTCATCTGACGAGAAGAAGCTCGTCAGCCGCGACCATTACGAGGTCGAATCCCCGCAAGAATTCCACGGGCTTCACCCCAGAGCTTTGCAAAGTTCCGATTCTCAGCTGCACCGGCGGTCATGGAAGCGGCGAGGCTGGGCCATCGCTTGCTATGTTTGCATGTTGGGGCTTCTGCTGTATTTCATTCTCCTTGTGATGCGTATGGGAGGGGTGTCGGGAGCGAGCCCCTCGGTTATTTCAATCTGCAGTCAAGACACTGGCAATTCAAGGTATAAAGAATTTGTTAGCATCAGCTTCCTACTAGTTACCGATCTGCCATTCTCCACGGCAAAATCCATCGATGTGGCCGTTGATCTCATCCTTGGGCAGGGAGGAAGAGCTTTACATGCATGGCTATCGTAAGTAACCTTAACATCCTCCTTGTCATGAGTGGAGGCGGCTCTGATGATATCATTTAGGTATTTCATATTCAGTGATGCCTTGACCCGGATGCTTGAAACAGTGCCAGCTTCATACGAGCTGTACTTGGCTGCAAAGTTGGATCCTATTTCCATCGACAGTGTCATCATATTCTGCAACGGGCTTGTTGCCATGAAAGGCACCCGTCAACGATGGCTCATGGTATGGTTTTTCTACGCAACCATGTTTGTTCTCGCCTTTCCCACCCTTTTCAGTGCGTCCACAGGCTATTTCAGCCCTTCAATGGATGCCTATACAATGCCCGGCGGCAACATATATGTTGCCTCGAGCGGGATCAGGGAGTTTTTCGAAGATTCTACCGATGCCTGTTACAAAATTCCAAACGGGCCTTTAATTGGCCTCCCTCCGAATGCCACATTTGTACAGCCAAAGCAGGAAGGGGTCGAAAGGCTTGATCGATATTTCAATTACAATTCCAGTTCACGCGTCGGCTTTCATGCTCCTTATCCTTTTGTGACTGGAAACAGCACGAACGAGGTAGCCCTCTGGATGAATCTAAGCAACTGTACGCGTCCTCGATGTGATTCCCGACAACGTGATCCTATAGACTAATTGTCTTTTAGATTTCTTTTCATTTAGCGCCGAATTCAAGAATCGCCAGAAAACGATCATTCCTCTGAGAAACTTCAGTCGGGACGATGTATTCTGGATCAACGGCACCAACCTAGGCACAAACAATGCCCTCCTTCAACTGGAGTATGAATCTTGTTGGAACAACACAGTCATCGATTTTCAAAGGGCATGCATTCAACAAGATGGGTATGTCTATGGCTTGGCGGGTTGGATAGTTGTTGTTCTGGCGGCGCTCGAGATCATATGGATTTCAGGAATGTTTGGGATTTGGTGGGACGCCAATCGCCACGGCGAACTCAACCGTCGAGGTTGGAAGAGAAGTGGCGTGTTTAGAAGTGTCGTTGAAGTCTCAGAGGCTTTGGAAAAGGATCTAGGACCTGATACTTCGTCGTACACCGAGGAAGATCTCGCAAGGTCGCTAAAATTCAAGAGGATTGGGTATACCATGGAAAAGGATGCCGATTTGAAAAGTTTGGTGCACGTTGGATTGACCTCGAGTAGCATGAGGAACAGGGTAAAGCTAGAGCAGGATGTGCTATATCGATAGCAAAGCCGTCAATGTACGGTACTTCTCTAATCCGCGCGCCAGGCGACTTTCGATCAAGTTTGTGATACATTGACTATGATTTCAACTGCACTCGCTTCAGCCCCTTCTTAATCCTCTTATTAGAGCGTCGAGAATCCCGAATACTTGGACCTATATTCTCTCACTTTCAACAATATCCGTTTCCCGCTACCCCCATCAGCAATTGTGCTTTAGATCTGTTAACCCAATTCACACTTTAGCTAGGAATATGTTCATACGTACAAAAATACGTAGTCCAGATATATCATATTTTTGCTTGGGTTACTTTAAATATTCGAGAGAGCGGTAAACTTGAGTGGCCTGCCTGGCGAGGCAAATTCTATTTTTAAATGGTATGTATGACTTACAGCAAGAGGCGATGTGTGACAATCGCAATTTGGAATGCCATCCCATCTTAACATCCCGAGTCACAGATCCCACATTTGGTCGGTTGTGATATTAGCCTGATGGTTTGATCCTTCGCTACTCGAGCACCGATTTTGGCGCCGGGATTTGTATGATTTAACTCGTGAAGCGGTGGCACGGGGAGAAGAGGAGATACGTCGACTCCACTTAGTGCTTCCCAGATAGTTATAACTCTAAATAAGCTAGTATAATATATACTAGTATAAGTACTTATACTAGAGGCTATTACCTAAGCTAGGATAGGAGAGAAGTATATAGTATCTATTCTATTTAACTTATTTACCTTTACTTAGACCTAGAGGAATTATAGAATATATAAGAGAGAGCTTCTAACTATTATAGAGTTTTACTAGAAATATAAACATATATTTATCTACGAAGTACTAGGGACTATCTTAACTAACTACTAACCTTTAACCTATTTTCTTAAGTCCTCTCCTTAATAGAAAGATATTTATACTAGATAGATAGTCGAGCTAAGACTATTAAATGTTTAGATCTCTTATATTTAGAGATCTAGGAATGACTATAGATACTCTATTCTATACTATATTTCTAAGAGAAAAATATAATAATCTTAACTTATCTATTTATAGTATTCTAGAAAAGAATTCTAGGTATAAAACTTAATAGAGATAGAAGAATAAGACTAGAGGATATATCTAGTTAATTAAGAAAGTTTCTAATTCTTTAAGAGAAGCTAAGTTTAAGACTTTTATAAGTCCTACTTTAGTTATCCTACTTACTAGTAATAAGAAAGAAGATAATATCTTTATAGCTTCTCTTTACTAAGTTTTTAATATTAGATATTAAGTAACTAATCTAGTAATAGCTCTAGTTAAAACTTTACTAATACTAAGAAGTTAGACTTAACTCTTCTTATCTAAGTTAATAGACGTCTAAGTATTATAATTATAAGATAATTATATTTCTTTACTATAAGAGTTAGAACCCTAGGATATACTTAGGCTAATAGCTCTTACTAAATACTAACTCTTACTAAGTATTAACTCTTACTAAGTACTAGTATTATAATTACGCGATAATCACGTTTTCTTACCTAGCTAAGACCGGATCTGTTTAGGTCCTTAAGAGGTTGTACACGTATAAGAAAGGCCTACTCCTGTTAGTATAGTACCTTCCTAGGATTTTATAAGCTATACTATTATATAACTAGAATAGATTAGTAGGATTAGACTAATTAGTCTAATCTACGAAGTATAAGAGTTCTATATAAGTCTAGGTCGTCACCTATTAGATAGAAGCCTCGTACTTAACTTAATTAAATAATTAGAATTATACTATTATATCTTTTAGATCTATTATTATAATTAACCTCATAGTTCACTTATTCTTAACTATTATAAATTAAATATATACCTTCTAGCTTCTTCTCTATTACGTAAATATAATCTAGTTAGGAACTATAACACTTTAAGTACCTCGTTTACTAGAGTAAGTATACTATACTTTCGCTATAGCCCTAGTAACTAGAACCGCTAAACTAGCCCCTTCTAGCCTAAGTACTAGTCGAACTAACCTAACGCCCTCTACTAGTAGTACTAGTAAGATCGAAGTCGACGTAGACGGGGACACGATTATCCTAGATATATAAACTAAGAAATTTAAGGTCGAAGCTAATATGTCTATTTGTATTACTCTACTTAACAAGTACGTAGGAGACCGTAAGAGACTTAAGATTTTTCTTCTTTAAATAGACCTCTACTTTAATTTTAACGATAAGAAGTTTAAGAATAAAAGCTATAACGCTAAGAGCCTCTAGGCCGCCTCTTATCTTAAAGAAGCTACCTTCGAGTAGGTTTAACTATTCCTAGAAGACTTCTTCCGACACGAGTCGAGTAATAGAAGTATAATAGCTACGAAGACTTGTTAGCCACTATAACGTAATAGTGGTTATATGAGTCACTTATTTCCTTAGTAATTATTACAAATTATCGGTAAGGTGGCAAAGAAGATTCTG
>MU251530.1:0-72317 GCA_019669835.1 Amylocarpus encephaloides
ATTATTTATACTAACTATAAGAATCTTTATACTTTTATAACTATAAAAGTTCTTAATAATTAAAGAATAGTTTAGTAGATAGAGAAACTCTCTTATTTTAGTCTTTAGATCTACTATATTAAAGAAGTAGATAACTTATAAGTAGACGCTTTAAGTAGGTAACCTAAGTATAAGAGAAATAAAACCTATAAAGAAATAATTATTCTATAAGAAGATAAAAATAGTAATCTTATCTCTAATACTTATAAGATTACTATTCTTATAAGAATAAAAGAACTATAGAATAATAAGATTATCTAAGTTTAAGAGAAGAATCTAAAGGATCTAAAGAATACTAAATACTAGAAGAGACGATTAGTTATATCTAAGAAATATATAAAGAAGTTTATTCTTAAGTACTATATAGTACTAGTTTATAAATATTAAGAAATCTAAAGAACTCTTTAGTAAATTAAGTAGTACTATTATATTAACTAACTCTTAATACTTATAAAAGAGATAGTTAGAAATTATAATATATATATATAAAATAAAGCTAGTTAGTATACTTTATATAAACTTATAGAAACTATACTAATTCTAGATATACTATAAAAGTTAATCTAATAGAATTTTATTATAAAACTTCTACTATTAAAAGATCTAATAATAGAAGTAGTATATAACTCTATTCTAGTTATTATAAAAAGACTTACTAAGTATATAATTACTATATTATATCTAGAATCTAGTACTACTAAGAAACTAGTATTTATCTTCTTATAAGAAGTAGTTATAAACTATAGAATATTAGAAGAAATAATCTTAGACTAAGATAAGCTCTTTATATTTAAATTTTAGACTATCTTAACTATCTACTTAGAAGTTAAGAGAAAATTATTAACTTTATTTTATTTATAAATAAATAGTAAAACTAAGAGAATAAACTAGATTATAGAAGCTTACTTATACTACTATATTAATTATAAATAGAATAATTAGATATTATTACTCTTATTAGTCTAGTTTATATATAATAGTTTAAAGTTAGAAACTATAAAGGTATTACTATTCTATACTAATCTTAGATATAAATTAAGTATATATTATAAGCTAGAGAAAACTAGTATTAATAATTAGCTTATATAAGTTTAAATAAATAAAATTAAGAATCTATATTAGAAACTTACTAAAGAGTTAAGATTTATAGTAGAAAAAGTATCTTATACTATAATTTAAGGCGTAGTTAGAAGCTAATACTATAAAAAGAGAATAATATTTATCTACTATAATAAAATCTTAGAATAAAGAGACTAAGTAATAAACTAGACTATAAGAAATAAAAGAATATTTAAATTATAAACTCGCTCTACTAAGAATAATAAATATCTTTCTAGTATTTTATATCTTATTACTTAAGAAAGTATTACTAGAAGCTATACTAGCTTCTACTATAGAAATTAAACTAGTTAACTTAAACGTTATATATAATATTAAGACTATTTTAGATTATTAGTACTTTAGATAAAATATTAAGTACTTAATAAAATAGTTAGAATATCTACATTTAGAAAATATATAGAAGTCTAAGTTCTTACTTAGCTACTCTAAGAAGCTTATAGTGTTTTACTATTAAAATCCTACTCTACTAGCTTAGAGGAAGATAGAATACTAGGATTAGAAAATAGGTCTAAAAGGGTCGGGTTAAGAACCTAACTAGAAGTAAGAGTAGAAGACAAAGTCGACTAAGCTAGAAGGCCTTTTAGAACTAGCTCTCGTTTCTCTCTCTCTCTCTTTTCTACTTCTACTATATACTCTTTTCTTTCTAGTTTCTTAGTAGTATCTAATTTAGTAAGTAAGTTAAGACTAGCTATAATTATCTTTTACTCCCTTTATTTAAGAGTGTCTTCTTTAGTTTTAAGACGAAGAAGCTTAGTAGTAGTCTCTTAAAGCTAGACTACGACCTCGCGTTTCTAAGTATAAAGCTACTAACGTTTTTTCTCTAGGGTTTTCTACTTATAAATAAAGAGTATCTAGTTTATCTAGTACTTAGTAAATGTTATAGGGCGAAAAAGACTCGTATTTATTAAGGAGGCGTACTTATAGTAGAAGATACGTAGGATATAATAGCCTATAAGAAAGTAGAGAAGGAGGTACGACGCGATATATATATAGTAGAGAGTAGTCGTAGAGAGGGTCAGCCGTCTATAAAATACTATAGAGCCTATAGAGAGACTAGCTATAATGTACGAACTTATTAAGATACTATAGAAGTAGTCGCTTTAATAGATTTAGAGTAGTTTTAGTTAATTTACTTTATTATAGTTAGTTTATTAGTATTTAAAGTCCTATACTAAGGAAAAGTGTACCGCTTAGTAATATATGCCACTTAGTAATAAACTACGTTAGGTCTTTTTAGATAAAGAGATAACTTTATTATAATATAATTATATAGAGTAAACTACTACTTACTATAATAAATATAAAGTTAAACGAAAACTACTATATTAAGTAAATAATAAAGTAAGAAGAGAAGAGAGTTCTAGAGAAATAGAAGCTTAAATATAAGATACTAGTAGTATATATATACTACGTACTATACGTACTCGGCCCCTAGTTTCTTTAACTCTATAACACTTACTCTAAACTATTAAGAATAGAGGAATACTCTAGCTCTTTCTATTAATATAAGTAACTACTATAGTCTACTTTTAATTATCTTACTAGACTATCTTATCTCTATTATACTAATCTATATAAGAAATAACTATTCTAGAATAAATAATATCTATTATAAACTTAGTTTTATTAAATCTATAGATATTATAGTCTAAAACCTTATACTTTACCTATATATTTATAAAAAGTTAAAACTATATACTAATTAACTCTAGATCTTTATATAACACTCTTTAAAAATTATAGACGTAATTAAAACGTTTCTTTAGGTTATTATTATATAAATCGATAAGCCTAAAGCTTTCTAACACGTCTCCCCTTCTACGATTCGAGAATAAAATTTACTATATCTTTTATACTAGCTAACTAGGGCGTAAATCCTCTAGAATCTATGTCGAGTATATTTTGAATAATTACTTCCTCCTCTAGTTTAGTTAACTTAAGGTCATTAGCCTTGGTTTTAGGGCGGTAGGTTCGGTCAGCTATTCTGTCGGAGAGGGTTGAAAGTAGCACTTTATAGATTTTTACTACGGAGCGTTAGCTTAGTTTTTTAGACGTTCGAATAGCCTCGATAGCTAGAATAATTCGTGCTTCTTTAGTTTGAACTTCCATTTGTAGTTGTTAAGAAAACGCGTGTTAAAGTTGATGGGGTGGAATTTGAGGAAAAGTGTCCGACTCGATGATATGTCCGACTCGATGATATGTCCGACTCGATGATATGTCCGACTCGATGATATGTCCGACTCGATGATATGTCCGACTCGGTGATAAACCACGTTATACTGAGTTCTTAACTTTTTGGTGGTTTTGGACCGTGCGCCACGAATTCCAACAACCCCTGTTGTTTTTGTATCCACTTGCTGACTAAGTAGTCACATGAATGGGGCCTTTCCGGCACCTGTAGCTTTGTATGATAGGGTAATTTAGCAACGTTCGGCCATGATCTGTCTTCCGATAGGATTTAATCACAAGGGGACTTGGTCTAGGGGTATGATTTCCCCTTCGCATGGCCTGATTAGGCCGTAAATGTGTGGGGAAGGTCGGGGGTTCAATTCCCCCAGTCTCCATGGTATCTTTTTGCCCTTTCTTAGGCATCCTTTAAGGTTAGTAGCTCCTCAAACGAGGTAGAGAGAGCAGTCGTCCATGGTTGAGAGCGGGATGAATTGGCAAAACTCGAAATCTTTTCTTCGACCCGTTTATTTTATTTTTGGAAGTGACAGAAGCCAGTTAAGAGTGATATAACCTCCACATCGGCACAAGCTTGTCTTTTCTCCGGTCTTGTTCGCTTTTGCTAATCTTTATATAGAGCAACCCATGCTGCAATAAGGGGTGCTCTGGAAGTTTTTCCTAAACCTCAAAAATGAAGACAAAACTCCGTCGGTGTGTTCATATGTATTCAAGTTCATTGTTATGACTTACACATTTAGAATCATTTGAAAGTTTCTCAATGGGTAAATGGGTGGTTGCTGCGGGGGCGAAGTTTAGCCGACTGAAATCTTCAAGCTCCAAAGAACTTTGACCTTCAACCACATCAAAGCTCCACAAAGCAGCGCAGAACACGACACCACCGATCCAATGCGACCTCCTGTACATTGATGAATTAATATGGCATTTCGTGCCAAGGATTCTGATGCGACCATAATTGCGGATTCCCAGTGCACGAGGCTACACATTACACCCCTCAATCCCGACCTCCTCCCAGCTATCCTCCCACCATCGATCCTACCAAACGCACGCAACATCTCCTACCACTCGATCGAGACGTTTCCTGAGAAAGCATATGGTTTTATAGAGCTTCCAGCTATGGATGCAGAGAAAGTGAAGAAGCGGCTCAATGGCGCGATCTTGAAAGGTTCAAAGGTCCGCATTGAAAAAGCGCGACCGCAGAAGGAGGCTGTCGCCAATGACGGGGGCGCACCGGAGAAGTCTAAGAAGCAGACGAAAGCTTCGAGAAAGCGCAAGAGGACGGATGATACCATAATTGGAGCAGAGATCGAGGACCGGTTCGTGAAGAGAGGCTGGACGACTCCGCCTGCGCCTGGAAAGTTAAAGGAAAACAACAAAGACAAGAGAAAGATCAAATCAAAATATACCTCAAACTCGGAATGCCTCTTCAACACCGTAATTCCACCAAATGTTGCGAGTAAGTCAAAAGCTTTGGATAAGCCGGATAAGGCTGAGAGGAAGAAGGCTAAGGCTGGGAAGGATGCCGTTGTACATGAATTTTCCAAGACTACAAAATACGCCACCTTCCTAAGGAGTACGACAAGTGGTAACAAGAAAGTATCCGAGGGATTTATAGAGGACAAAGGGTGGGTGGATGAGGATGGGAATGTGGTTGAGGGCGTGGTTTCTAAACTAAGAAAACCACCTAAAACAAAGAAGGTTTCCAAGCCAGAACTGCCGGCTGCCATTGAGAAACAGGACAGCGAAAACTCTGAGTCCGAAAGTAGTGCTAATGACAGCTCATCAGATGAAGAGGAACCTGCTGCGATTTCGAAAGCCACCACTGATGGTGCTGCGCCACCGGCTGTTGAGGAAAGGAGTGACGATACCTCCGAGGAAAAAAGTAGTCCCGAAGGGAGCTCGTCAGAGGAAGAATCCGAGTATTCGTCTGCTGTAGAGATGATTTCGAAGACTGTTGCGCTTGCGCCTTCGAATGACACAGAAACATCGAGCTCCGGCTCCTCATCATCAGATTCAGAATCAGACTTGGAGAGCTTGGAAGATGAGGATACCACGCCTGTTCAGAAAGAAGCAACCTCACCGCACCCTCTGTCTCGACCGCAATCGTCCTCTGGTGCACCGGTCAACCTAAGCATCAAGATCCCAGAACCTGAAATAACATTGACACCTGTTTCTGCCACTGTTCACCCGCTCGAAGCACTTTACAAACATCCTAAACTAGGCCAAGAGTCTGTTCCAAAGTCAGCTGTACCATCATTCTCTTTCTTTGGCGCGGACGGAGATGTTGACGAGGACGAAGAAATGGAAGAAGCGCAAGATAAAGTCCCGTTGACTCCCTTCACTCAACGTGACTTCGAGTATCGTGGCCTTCGTAGCGCGGCACCAACACCGGACACAGCTCATGCAAACAAGAGGTTCATGTGGCCATCTTCACGAGATGATGACGAAGATGAAGACGAGGTTGCATCATGTTCCCCCATTCGTCATCAGAAGTTCAAGAACAACGAAAAGAGCAAGCCGAAAGGAAACGGCAAAGAGAAGAGCAATGAGGGCGAGAAGGAAGAGAGTGATTTTCAAAAGTGGTTTTATGAACATAGAGGCGATACCAATCGGGCATGGAAGAAGCGGAGGAAGATCGCTGGGAAGGAGAAGAGACATAGGGATAATAAGAAGGGGGGAGAGAGAGTTGCTTAATTCCACATGCCATGATATCCATGGAGTGTAGCATAGAACCTCTATATTTGACGAATTTCATATTGGTTACTGGCAGGGCTGTGGTCCATTCATCAGCCGTAAGTCCTTGGCTTTGTCACAATCTTATATTTGCGTCAGTCCTGCGCTAAGCAAGCTTTTCCTACGATAATCTATAATGCCTCCTTCTGTCGCCCAACTGCACAATAAGAATACTCCGCGCTTGCTGAGTTCATCGTAATTTGAACATCACACTTATTGAATCCTGTCGGAGGAAGAATTCGCCATCCATAATGCCATCCACGTACAACGGTCCAACCAGCTTATACTCTTCTTCAGGCACCCTTCGAAGAAGAAATGGAACATTTCCTTTGTCGAAGAGGACGATTTCGTCGCCTTGCTCCGCTTGAGCTGGGGCGAGCCCAAGATGTTTCCCATCTGACTGGAAAATTTTGATGTCCGCCATCAAAGATATCAAGAGATTTGCCAGTCGGGTCGCTTCTTTTGATGGAACCATAATTGATCCACTCCACATGTCGTTGAGTTCTTGTTTAGTGAAATCGATGCCTTCTTCTAACCTGTAGATAATAGAGTTGATCCCTATTATGGCGCAGTATGTTGCTTGGAGTTCTATATTAACTTGGTTTGAAGAACTGATTCTGTGACCTCGACTCACTCTGAGATACAATTATCTTGAATTATACCGTCCTTAATCAATCTGTGTCAACCCACAAAGCATACCCCTTCCTCACAACTTCGCTCGACAGGAGAATCCGAATGCTTTTTAATTCTTGCTATTCTCTTATCCCCCAACTAACAACCACCGCCTTCTACTTAGTATCATACAGAAAGTCCACAAAAGTCCATTCCTTAAACCCCCTTCCCCTTACTTCTCGCCACTATATCCATCTTAATCTCTTCCATTTGCTCGACATGTTTTCTGAGGATCCTGAAGCCATCGTCACTATTTCTAGACGACCTCGAGTAGGTAGTGGCTGGACAAGTTGGTGGGGCTGGGGTTTCTGGAGGAGTGGTAGCAGAATACCCAGCCTCCGTGATGTCGGAGTACATGACAACCTCATTGACACTCCCCCTTGACGAATAAGGCATAATATAAGCCGGCAAATCCCCAATCTGCCTCTCAGCTTCAGGAGTCCTATAAAAAGTCCCCGATTCAAGATCATACCTCAAACCGCTTTCCCCACCACTTTCTTCCCCCAATTCCCTCTTCTCCATCCAACTCCGTGGTCTATACACCTCCCCACCCCCATACCAATCCCTCTCCCCTAACCTCCTCGCCCACCCCATCTTAAAAAGCTTGTACTCTACCGCCAGCCCAAACAGCCACAGACTCCCCACCGCAAACGCACAGCCTGTAATGACCATGGCGAGGAGCAGTGGATTATCCATCTTCCAGGCTCCCTGGTCGGGTGCTGTTTGGATTAAGGGGATGGAGACTCCGACAGATGAGAGGGCGCCGAAGAGGAAGAGGAGGAAGGCAATGTGGAAGAAGGGGGAGTGGAGTATTGGGTGATTGGTGGTAGTAGTGGTGGTTTGATAAGGGATATTAGTGTCGAGAGAGGGGAAGCGAGTGTTGTTGTAGTGGAAGAGGGAGGCTTGGCGTTGTTGGGCGAGAGCTGTTGAGAGAGAGGATTGCCTGCGTGCGGATTTGATGATGCGGGATTCGTGGAGGGCGGCATGAGTTAGAGAGTGGATTTGTGATGTTGAGCGGGGAGTTTTGTGGTAGTTGTTGCAGAGCCAGTCTGTTGTTGACATGTCGGTGTAGAGTCGCTTGTTGGAGAGGTCTTTATTTGGTTCGGTCGAGGAGATTGAATTTTCTTTTGGGGGTTGATGCGGGGGCGATGCGAAGTCTTGCTTTGAGGTTGAGCCGGAAGGGAAAGGTATGATGCGATCGGAAAGCTGTAGGTCGATGGTGCACATCTTGGGTTGAGAAAAATCTCTGTTGTTGTGCCGATTACCATTTGTCTCGGAGCCAACTAGGAAAGGCTGCCTTTGTGAACTAGTAATATCATCTAGATGAATATCCACCATAGGGCATTCTTTCGACAACGAAGGATATCTTGAAAGAGATTGCACCTGTGTCTTTGGTGTTCTGCATCGTAAATCCGCTGTTGGTATCTCACTTAAAAATGGGTATAGATTTGCCTCGACAATTGTTGATGATGGGAAAGCTGGGACTGTAAAAGACTGATCAGATTCCGGGACCCTCTTAGATTTTGGTTCTAGAAGTGGTCTCTTTTTGGGTAGCACAGGAGACTTTATTGTACTTGTAGAGGGTGCTGAAGTATTGTTGAGTTGTCCAAGAGTCTTTTGGTCTTCGAACTGGCTTTGATACTTGGGATTTTTAGGTAATTGATATCGCGCTTCACAAGTGTTAGCTTGAAATGAAAATAGTTGAGGAAATTTCATACCTACAGATTGAAGTTCTAAAACTCCAGGTTGGGCTCCGGTTTGGGACGGAATGGTATTGCTAGGTGTGGGTGCATCTTCGGGCTTTCCAACAGGAGGATGCTGTAAGGATGCGGTGAAGGGTGGCGGTATTGATCTCCGTCCCAATTTACCCGATATAAGCCGTCTTTCAGCTAGTCTCCTTGGCGCAATAGATACTGGCACTTTCATAGAAGGATGACGGGTCGCAACATTGGAAGGGAGCTCTTCAGCATCAGCCATCGGGAGTGATGCGTTGCTATTCCTTAGGGCATCGTGATACTCTAGAATTCGATTTGACAAAACTACTGTGGGAGATAACACTCTTTGGGGCACAGGTGTTGGTGTTTTGACCGTTAGATGATGTTCTAAAGCAAGCGGCGCATTTCTTGCATTCTCTATTAGTAATTTCAGCAGAATTCCTAGTCGAAAAACGGAATTAAAAACTTCAAAGCATATAAGTGGTACCTTTTCTCCAGAGCTCTTCTATGCCATCCTTCGATAAATTGTTATCATCTAGGTCTTTCGTTCGTGTGAGCAAATCTGTATCCTGTGAACTCCCGAAGTCCCCTATCGAGGGGAGTTGCGAATGCATCAATTTGGAAGGGAAGCTGAGAGAATCTATTTTAGAAAATCAGCACAACGAAGCGACTCAAACACCATTACACCGTCCAAAAATAAGAGAGAACTTACGAGCCATTGGAGGAAGATGAACTGGCTCTTGATCAAATTCGACGTTGCCAGAACTTTGAGATCTAGAATAATCTAGAGATAGGAGGTTAGCACACTTGCATATACCATCCAGATCAATATACTTACCTGATTCATTATCGCTCCCTTCCACTTGGGTAACTGTGAAAAGCCCTCCACTTATTCGACTCCTTTTCTTCTCAGCCGCTTCGTCTCTCTCCTCAACTCCTCCTAGGTATAATCCTTCAACCAGGCTTTCTCTCTTCTCGAAGATATCAATCCCAGGATCAGGAACAATAATCGCTCCCGGACTATTCTCACCATCACAAAGACTCCCACTCTGACTACACACAGTCTCATCTCCATCATATTCGCTCGGTGTACTCAGTGTTAGCTTGCTCACTGTACCTTGTTTGACTATACTACGATGTCTGGATCTGTCTGTTGTGATTGGCCCAATGATTGAATTAGGATATAGGTAGAGAGGTGATTTTTGGCTCTCTGAAGTGTCGTCTGAATATGATGAATTTGAAGAACTTCGGAGTGAGGGGGGTCGTGTAGTGCTTATTTGTGGAAGGCTGGGAAGCTTGACTTCTGGGGAGTGTGCCATGTCATTTGGTAACGATAACCGTTCTAAATGCTCAGCGTTTTCGACATTGCTTAATTGCTGAATAAAATCGTCAAGGTGCTCCTCATGACTGATATCCTCCCTTAGTGTTTTGTTTGCTGCAGGAGCTTCATCGTTACTCGCTTTAGAATTAACGAAGTTGCTATGAGGATTGGTATCAGCGAACATTATTGTTCGCTGCGAGGATGCTATAGATGCTGTCGAGGAAGAGGAAGTGGAAGGGGCAATTTCCTGATGCTCCTCGGGTGATGCGGTTCTGTCCGAAGAGTCTGGAAAGCAGTGTGAATGGGGGTATTGTGACTCAACAATACTAGGTGCTGTGGATGGTGACTGTGCAGTTTCTCGCAGGGTACTTGAATTTGATGTTGTGATTGTATCGGGTGTCTTATAGGAAGACTTTGTTGATAGTTCCGACGACGGAATGGAGGTCGTTTCCTCCTGAATTTTACTTAACTCTGGCTGAACCAAATATGTACGTCGTGAAAGTGTGTCTTGAGAAGCAAAGTAAAGCTGGTTGAGGAAAAAATCCTGTACCTCAAGGGCAGGCAAACACGTCTCCTGCTTTCCCAGGCTCCTTTCCGGAGACTCCACCAGTACAGATGGCATCTCCTCTCTCTTGGTCTCGACACTCTGTCTTTCTGAGAAGTTCTTCAGCTCGATTTTTGTTAATTTCGTAGACTTGCGGCGTCCAAGTCTAGATAGAACATTCTTGAAAGCCGATCCCGCAGAAGAACTCGAAGAAGCGGGCCACGAATCATCGGCAACCCCATTGCGAGCCGATGATTTAGGATTCGTCTTCTTTTTCGTTATATCTTCCGCGATAGTGGTCGGTTCTCCTGGGAGAAACATTGTAGAACTGGCAGCAAGACGGGCCAATTAAAAAATAGTAGCAGAGGGCGCAAGTTCAAACCGGTAGGTATTGGGCAAGACGGAGTTCGAGGGCATAGGTCGAAATAGGGGACTTTGAAGACATCGATAACTGCAGTGAAAGCTGATGGGAATATTGAGAATATCCTTGCAAGTGAACCTCTATACATGTTGCGGCAGAACCTACAAATAGGAGAAGAAAGTCAAGTCTTGGGGTTGTCTTGTGAATCACCAGCACATCCTGACTTACTGGTATGTGTGAATCAACAACAGTCACGAAAGGAATGCAGCACGGCAATTTGGTCAGTCACTAAAATTCAATGCAGCGATAGTGATCAAAGACTGACTCGACGAAAATCACTAAATCTACGCTTGAATAGGAGTATGCTATGCTACCTATCGTATCTGTACATCCAAACACCCGCTATACCAAACCCTAACAGGCATCTATCTATACATTTGGAGACAATAAATCATACTTGACGCATCTCTCGACCTATTCGAATTTTAGTGATGAGGGCCGAACATTGGTTGTGGGAACATAACTTACGTCTTCTATACTAGCCTGCAAGAACTTCCTTGCTTCTAGCCCTGCCCAAACCTTTAACATCGAGAAATCGCCTTGTCTCAACATACCACCACCACTTTGAGCCCCAAGCTGTCTCAGGATTGGCAAGGCGCTGGACAGCAGGTCTATATCCGGATTCAAACTCCTTCCAATGCCCTCGAGCAATAGAATGCTGATGACAACATTGACAAAATCGCCTTCCATTCTGACATGATGGCCACGAACCATACCGAGGACTTCATTTAGAATATCGCCGATTTTCATGTTGCCCAGAGCCAGAGTGCGAGACTTGACACCGAGGACTAGATGCTGCATCTTCAAAGCAAAGATCTCCTGGTCTATCACCGCATCCGGCTGACGGCAACGCTCACACATTAGATGACCGGCCTTATAGCCGTCAAATTCCGCGACTGCTTTAAAGAGATCAAGAAAGTTTCTTCGGTTCGTTGCGTTGAGCTCCGTGACTAAGCCGGTATCAATGAATATTAGTTGTGGTCGGAAGCCTTCTCGGTCTATCTTCTTGAGCTCTGCTTCCCAGGCCTTGGTATCTTTTCTGTGCCTATATGGACGCAGCCGTTCAAGGACTTGTTCTGTGACGTCCGGTTGTTGCTGAGGATTCTCATCTTTATGTTTGTTGAATGGTAAGTGAGGATAAGCGGTTTTGTAGAAGCGAACCATGATATTTCCAGGATGTAAGTCTGCATGAACAAAATTGTCAATGAGAAGCATCCTTAAGAAGGCATCTAGCCCTTCATCCGCGATTTCTTTCTGGAAAACACCACCGCCGTTTTCCATGAAGTCGGACAATGGAATACCCTGGGCGAACTCTTCCACCAAAACTTGCCTTGTGGTAAAGGATGTGTAGGGATAAGGAAACCAGGCAGTTGTCCGCTCCTTGAAGTTCTTCCGAAATTTAGTCAAATTTGCCGCTTCAATCCTAAGGTCCAATTGGAGCCTCATCATTTCACCAAATTGAGAAACCTCGTTAGGTAGAGAGAGCCATTCTATGGTGGGTATTATGTTTAAGGCCGATGCAAAGAAACCCATAATCCGTAAATCTCGCCTGACTATTCTTTCAACCCCAGGATGGAGAACCTTGATTGCAACGTATGAGGATGGGACTCTATGCGGCGTGCTTTTTATCAATGTGTCGACATTCTTTCGAACATTCTTTCTTAAGTTTCGAGGTTCAATATCTGTATCGCCTGGCGCCGCAAGATCAGGCTTCAACTTGGCGCGATAAACTTGCGCAATTGCTCCAACACCTAAGGGCTTCTCCTGGAATTCTTCAAATATTTCGTTGAAAGGTCTGCCATCGAATGCTCGTTGGATGATATTTTTCGTTTGTCTGAGGGAGTGTGCAGGTGCATTAGAATGCAATTGCGACATGACTTCGCACATTTCCGTTGGAAAAATGTCTGTTCGAGAAGCAGCCCATTGCCCAAGCTAATAAGATTAGTGAAGAGTCTCCCACAAATTGCACATAGTGGCTCTATCTACCTTGATAAAAGCAGGTCCGGCACGTTCCATGGATTTCACCAAGAACCAATACCACCACAGCGTACCTAACCGTTCATTATCCCTATCCTTCTGTCTCGGTCCAATCCATATAGCAGGCACTGTAAAAATAACAGGAACGAATATTACAACCAAATGTAAGAAGCGCAATCCTGTACAAGCCGGCTCCCAGATATACAGATCCAGGAATAGAACTGTCTTATGCCATATGCGAAGCGCACCATGCTCATGGTTAGGAATCTGCTTCTTGATCTCTTCCTGCGAAGCTTCTAGCATTCTCCCCTCCGCCGTTTGCTCGGTCCCTCCATTATCTTCCTCAGACATTTGCACAAAAGCAGCCGGACTGAGGGCCACTGCAGCTGCGCAAATTATCCCCTTATAGCGAGGCGGAGATCGAAAGCAGCCACGCCCTACTTCGCCATTTCCATATTCGCGCGTCGTGGCGGCTCGAATTTGTAGCCGGCATTGGGAGGAAAACCGGATTCGGGGGATTGTTTGACGAAGACTCAGGTATGCCCGGCCTTTCATGAGGGCGGTCCTCATGTTCCCGTCTCAAAGCGTGTTGTCGTTGCTATCGGATCTCCATTTGAGGTGTAAATGGGTGGATATGTTGTATGCGCCGGAAGAGCTTTTCGTGACGTCAATCAGCAAGAGTACACCCTAGCCTCGCGCTAATATCTTTTAACGTACTTGATAAGCGACCCGTGTTTGCATGCGTCCCGTGTTTGCATGCGTCCCGTGTTTTTTGCCCCACCATTTGATCTTACCTACTATTTACAACCTTAATATCTTCACTAATTACTGTCTAAATGTCTCAACAAGAAGGCCGAATTGCTCTAGCTATTCAGGCCTATCAACAAGGTCATTTCAATAGCCTTAAAGCGGCTTATACGTCATACGACGCGCCGTATTCGACCGTACGTGACCGCGTCAAGGGATGCATTCCGCGACGCGATTTCCGACCCAGAAACAAGAAGCTCACGGATCTCGAGGAGTCAACACTTATACGATAGATATTAGCTATAGAAAGTAGAGGTCTACCGGTTAGAATCGATTCTATTCGTCAGATGGCTAATTTACTTCTTCAAAAACGGTCTAGAACGAGTTAAAATAATTTAGTTACGGTTAGCTAACGTTAGGTTTATAATTTTATACGACGTTATAATTCTTTATAGTCGAAATATACACGAAAATACGATTACTAGCGAGCTCTCTACGAAGATCCTACGATTCTACGGGCCTGGTTTCAGCTCGTACGGAATATAATTACTAAATACGAGATACTATAGGACGATATCTATAACTTCGACGAGACTAGCTTTTAAATAGGTGTTATTACGACTATAAAGGTCATTACAGGCTTAGAACGCGCTAGCCGACCAGTTTACGTATAGCTAGGGAACCGCGAATAGGTTATAGTTATCGAGTCTATTTGTACTAATAGGTGGAGTTTACCGCTAATAGTTATATTTAAAGGTAAAGTCCATATATTAACCTAGTATATTGATACTTTACCTACAGATTAGGTAGTTGTAGTTAGTGAAAAGAGGTGGACGAATGATTCTTTAGGCCTAGTTTAGCTTACTAATGTCTTTTAAAGGCATACTAAGGAACGTACGAAAGGAGTTTATTAACTTTTAATCCTCGACGGCTATAGAAGCCACTCGACTCCGGCATTCGATATGTTTTACTTAGAACACTCTATTATTACTCTTTATATACTATCTTATTCGGTACACCTTTTACAGCTATTAGATGTAAGCTATTTCGTAAGTTTAAAACGGTTATATAGGTAATAAATCGAACAACTTATACGGACCGGCGTTAACTATATTAATAAGTTAGACTTCCTTACGACTTAAATTACGGCTCGTAAAGAGGCTATAGTAATAGAAACCGTTCGAAATAGATTTATAGCTACAGGCCTAGTCCCGTACAATCCGGAACAAGTGCTTTTAAAACTAAACACCTAATTACAAACGCCTACCCCTCCTCCTACTATCATTTTAGTAAAATAGTATTAGGTCCCTAAAACACCTTATAATCCTACGGATTTAGAGCTCTAAGCGTAGGTAATCAGAGGATATATTCAGCGTCGGACGACTACTCTACTAAGCCCTACGAATATCGTATTACAATTGCTAGTTAAAGGTTACTAAATAGCTATATATTTAGCCACGATTCTCGCTAAGGAGAATCGACAATTACGGGCCGAAAATAATCGTTAAAAGAAGAAGAGAGCGAAGAGAAGGTCGTATATTACTACAGGTAGTATTCTTACGAGCTAAGAAGGTATAGAAAGGTCGTAAATAGCTGATATAGAGCCGATTAATAGAGTTACAGTTCAGCTAGCACGGCCTTAAACACGTGCGCTAAGTATGTGTAGTATATGTAGATCATTTATACATAACGCTCGTATATACCCTAAACGGGTATAAAGCGATTAAAGCTTTTCTTAGGAGTTAATATTATTATGTTGTTTTATTATATATTTAAATAGGTCGGTAAGCGGGGTAAAAAACACGGGACGTATATAAACATAGGTCGCTTATTAAGTACGAAAGGGGGTTTTTAAAATTAATATAATAACAGAGGGGATTCTATTATAAAACTATACTATTTATAGTAATTCTCTAATACTACTTTAATACGAGGTTTAAGCCCCTTTTCTATAAATGACCTTCTAAATTCTTTGAGGCATAGAATTAATATACTTATTAAAATCCTCTACTATGATCTCATTCTCTCAAATATTAACTAGTACCTCTTTCAGCTGCTTAAGACTTCAGCCCTTATGAGGGTTCCTATTCCTTAACTTTTACTTTAAGATCCTTCACACGTTCTTAATAGGATTAAGGTCTAAACTATTCCCTAGCTAAGATAAAGTGTATATATTATACTCTACTCTTATAGTATTATAAAGCCTCTTATTTCTCTTTGTGTCCTTAAGGCTATGTACTCTACTTCTATCCTCTACACAAAAAAACTTCTTATAAGTACCGCTCTCCGTCTATAAATATATCCTTTAATAGCCCTCGTAAAATCTACTTCTTATACTTTTTTTATATAAACCCTTTACTATCCCCTTTTATACTTATAAAGTAAAGCTGGCTTTTAAAGTTGTAACTAATAGCTACCTAACATATTATAGAATCCCTTCTAGAATTAAATGTAAACTATATATAATTAAGCCTCCTCCTTTTACCTCGTGTTCTTAAGACTTTAACACGACGCCTTAAATTAGTACGCGTAATAGTCTCATCTATATATATGCCCCTACGCTAATATACTACTAGACGGTCCTAATTCTTAATTATAAAGGTGTAACGTGTCAGCTTTTAAGCTTTAGAGAGAAAAGGCTTTATATTAAGAGTGTAGTAGTAATATCCCTAGCGATACTAAGCTCTTAGTAGTGTTAAGTATTTAGCTTTAATACTATAGGCTTCTTAGGCGATAGTCTCGAGAGGTAGGATACGGCGGTCGTAGTACCTAGTAATCTATTAGATTATTTACTTAATATATTCGTTCGTTATAATACGTGGTCGACCTAATAGCTTAATAGCTAGGCGTTTTCTAGTAGTACGCTTAGGCTCATTAGTATAGAATCGTTTAGTCTAGCGCTAAGTAGTAGAAGGATCGATTTTTAGCTCTCTAGCTATAGTAGGAATATTATTACCCTATTCTAGTAAGTGAAAGAATCGAAACTTTTTAGGAGTCTTATATTCAGGGCGTACGCGTTCTATTATAAAATGCTATAGAGTATTAATAAGAAGAAGTAAGTAGTGTTAATAGAAGATAGTAGAAATAAAGCGGCGGTAGAATAGGCTTACTGTCTTATTATATTAATTTTAAAAACCCTCTTCCGTACGTTACCTAGTAAGTTATACTTTACATAATTCACTCCGACTAGCGTGTAATCCTATTCCCGACGCTAGCCCTAAGTAGTATATACGAATCTAGTTTATTACATTTCTCCCCCTTTAAAAAAGTCTACTCTTAGACATATATATATACGGAGTAGGCTTATCGTTTTCGAGGTTTTAGACTTATTACTAGGATCCTAGCTAAATAGAGGCTAACTATAACAAACTAGATCCGTATATACTAATTAGGGCTAGCGCCAAGGCTAGGATTACACGCTTGTCTAAACCTGGTCCACCATAGACAAGGCTGTGGAAGGAAGGCTGAGGCCTCGGCTCGCGCTGGCTTGGGACCGAGGCGGTGTGCATAAACAGCGGCAATGATCGGCAGAAAAATAATGCCTTTGGCTGATTCTCCATTGGCTTCTTAGCCTTCTCGCATGCGCTAACCATCGCCCCCTTCACTTCAATCATACCATCACGCAAGATAAACGTTCGTTTTATTCTTATTCTCCGGTGCACATTCCTGGCCATTTCTGGCCCTCGACACATTCAATTTGACATTGCCTCTTCTGAATCACGATCTCCACATTGTAACGGTAGGCAATATACATACCATGGGCTGGTTCTGGGCAGATGCAGATATCTCCGTGGTGAACGCAAGAGGTGCTCCACACGCGATCCCAAGTGGCGGCGACGTCAATCCTCCTGTACGTAATACGCTGTCTTCATATCTGTCTTGATATTCTAACATCTTTGTAGCCATCATGTCCAATGCACAAACCCGAAGTCATAGCCGCCTCCAAACCTCCCACTCCTCCCGCGGAATCCGCTTGCCCGTATACACCCCCCGACTCGTCTAACACTGGGCAATCTAAGCTGCCCTCGAAATACTCCAAATACAACCCTCTAAATTATATGTTCTACGACCTATCCCAAGACACAGCAGAGAACCAGACCGTAGCGCTTCCTACCGAGCGCGAACCATCAACAATCCCAAAGGGAACTGGAGAGGGAAATTGGGAATACCCATCTCCTCAGCAGATGTACAACGCTTTGCTACGCAAGGGATTCACTGATACGGATGCTACCGCCGTCGAAAGTATGGTTTCGGTACACAATTTCCTGAATGAAGGCGCCTGGGCAGAGATCGTAGAATGGGAGCGAAGATTTGGTAAAGGCTTGGTGAAAGGATGGGAAATGTGTAAGAGGGGGGAGGCTGGATCTGTGGCGGGAGCAGATATTGGATTAGACAAGGATGAAGTCCCGCAGCCAAGCCTGATGAGATTTCAAGGCCGGCCGAAGGACATGACACCAAAAGCCGCCATGATCCAGATTATGGGCAAAGTTTATCCTTCAGCTTTCGGGTAAGGCCTCTTCACATGGTCTTGTATAGCTGTACTAACATTTTCTTTAAGAACTGAACCTCCGTTCGATCGTCACGATTGGTACATCCAGCGAGAACATGACGGCAAAAAGGAAGAAATTAGATACGTAATCGATTACTACTCTGGACCTCCAGAACCCACCGGCGAACCCGTTTTCTACCTCGATGTCAGACCTGCTGTCACAACTACGCAAGCAGTGGAGAGGCTGATGCGATGGGGCGGCGATGTGTGGTACCGCGCTTCAGGTGCTTCAGTCCGAGAGGAGCAAAGGAAGTAATCAGGACGACTTCTGCTGTCCAAATTCGATTAATATTTTCTTGGGATTGGGCTACTCTGCGAGCTTTATGAGTAGCGGGATGTAGGATTATGAGGCATACTGACATATTGGGCCAGTTTCTTTTAATGATTGAGTCTGCCGTTTAATGTTTATCCATCACGCTCCTCTCTTTCCTAGTGTACAATATCATGATACCATGTCACAATTTTTTGGTCTTGCTTCTTCGAATCTTCCGTTGCTGTCTCATTTTCTTGGCCAATTTCTCGAGAACGAAGATGTCAGTGCCTCATGCTCCAAAAGTCGCTCCAGGCGGACCTGGCCTGCTACAAGAGTAGTGGAGGTTTCATGCCAACGCTCCGAACATTGGAAGTAAACTCAGAAGTATAACGGACGAACTGGGCTGTTATATTTTCGCATCCCCAAAACTGTGTCCTAGCTTGGAGATAGATAGAGTTGTCCGTCGACTCCGAAACCCCTAGATATGATATCTTCCGGTTCCCACTACCAATACTATGGCGCTGGATATTAAACTGGAGTCAGGGGATCAGTGCTTAATCGCCATCTCTAGCGTCCATGTCGTCCTCGATATGATGATGGCATAACAAGACTTTCTGAAGAACTTGGGATTTCCTGTCTTTAAATTTTTAAATCCCACATATGGCCATATCGGGGCTCATCGCGGCCACAATTCATGAACAAATATGGAGATTTAAGGAGGAAATTCTAAAAAGGTAATTTTTTGGCGGAGAATTGTTTGTGGCAAGTAGGTAGACATGGTTTCGCCGCCAATATGTTGCATGAGGACAAGGGTGCCGTCAACAATCCCTTGCGGGGAATTCTACACGTTGTATCAACGAGAACGGCGTTGTCGACATTGCCATAGCGGTAAGCCCGCTCGCAACGCGCGTCTGATTATCCTGAAGATTTAATGACCCATTTGATACCCCTCATATACGAGTGAAGTTCGGCTCGACAACATTGTTGGATTCTAGCACATCTAAATATCGGCCCCGCATAGACCGTCCTACTGTAAATATAGTTGGATCTAAAACATGTTAGTTATAGAGGATTCGTTGACTGAATAAGTTCATTCTGTCTGCTGTAAAAGAGCACGACACTCTCCAGACTAGAGCTAGGCTACCTTCGGAGCTTGATTACACATTCACATATCTAAGCCAGCCTCTATCTAGGTACGCCTCCCTTCATACCTTGCAACCATAGACTGTCGACGCGGTGGAGAAGAACTTTGGGGTGGAGGTTGGAGCCAGTTTTAGAATCGAGGACATGGAAATATGACAATGTCTCCCATGATATATCATAAGTGCCGACTCTTAGCTTTGAACAGTGAAGAAATGATAGATCTGGAACATGACAAGCAGATGATAGAGCACGACAGCCAAAAGGATCCTCAGCACCCCGACCCACACCGATAGCGTCTAAATTTATGGTCACTCCACGTTCGCCTAGCAAGACATCCCCTTCTAGATAAAAAATACTCGAGAAGAGGAACAATCAGGTAGGTAAGACCGGAGTCCATTCATTATTCAGGTATAATCTGAGTCGATGGGGTAATACTGAGTGGTGACTTCCTCGCCGAATTCTGCGATCACTATCTAATCACCTTCCTTGTTTGCTCGCAACCTATCAAATCTGAACCTCCATTCTTCATGGACGTCGTGGTGTGTAGTGTTCGAGCTACACATCTCTTCTCCCAAAATCTGGCGAAAGTCTCTATCGCTCCGTCCCTTTCAAACCCTCCTACTTAATATCGACATGTTATCGGTAGCAACGACACAATTTCCACTCTCGTGCGGTAACTCAAGTTAAGAACTTGGAAAGGGGTTCGCTCGCTTAAATTACTGACCCTTGCTCAATCTGCCGCTCTCGGCAAACTTTCCCTGTCCAGAACCTTGGGTGCGGGGCACCAACTTATCATCACCGACAACAATAATTCCCAAGATGTCGATAACCACTACCCCTTTCGTGTCGGTGCGGAGGTGGATTAAATGGGGAGTAAGTTCACGGATGCTATTGCGAGTAGACGATTTTTGCTAACCGAGATAGGAAAGACCGGCAGGAGAAGATACAGAGTAGTAGTCTCTCCCCCAGCTCCCTACAGGATAACTATTTAACATAACGTCAATCCAGCACTCTTGTCCTCACATCCGCCGGCAAATCCTTCGTTGATACACGCATATACCTTCCTAAATCCTCCACCGATCCCTCTCTGCCATGTAAAGAGGTCCTCCCCATCTCTCGCCTCGAATGGGGCTTCGCAGGCACAGCACAAAGCACCCCCGCCATCCACAACACCTCAACCGGAACCTTGGAGAAACCCTCGCACACAGAATGGACCCACTGGGTTGATAGCAAGACCATGGACGAAGTCAAGGACGAGGGCGACATGTTCCCAAAGGAGGACGGCAGTAACGAAGTCCTCGAACGCGGTGCTATGGTTAACCCCGCCACGGGGCAGGTCGAGGATTACCAGGAGTTCTGGGTTGATATCGAGCCGACGAAGCTTGAGGGGGAGGAGGAGAGGAGGAGTTGGGTGTTGAAGACTGTCACGGAGGATGATGAGGGGAGGGTGGTTCGGGGGATGATTGTGAGAATCGGGGAGTATATTGAGGGGGTTTTGAGGGTGGGTGAGGATGTTGGAGTTCGAAGGTGGCAGTGGAAGGGTAGTAATTGGGAGGAGACGTTGAGGATTGGGAGGTTGGAGGAACCGTTTGATGGTAAGGAGATGGGGACGTTGGTGGAGGTGGGTCATGAGGTGAACGGGAAGGACGGGATCGTTTGGAAGTATGTTGAGGAGTTCTCTTGGAAATGATATAGTTCTTGGTCGCTAGAAGAGGTCAAAGAAGACACTTATGGTTCAAGATGTCGATGAGTAAGGAAGCGAGACATTTTGCCTTGACCTTCCAGGCAAAATGAGGAACCCACTGTTGGAGTTAAACATTTACTTCAACCATCAACCACGAAATTGATCATCGATCAGCACTCTGGATAACCCTCGGTTGATTTCTAAAGACCTTTGTGTAACTACCAGCTCCGAATTATTTCTTGATTTCGCCTCTAAGGGACCACTTGACGAGTTACATGATAATACCCAATGCAGCAGCTACGAAATATGGAGTTTCGCTTGCTCCCACTCTCCTTAGACTCCTTTGTACCCCTTCCCACCCTTTGGCCTTACTTACATTGCTCTCGGAAACAAAACATTATATGGTAACAAAACATTATATGGTAACAAAAATCCCTTGTTATTAGCCTAGCTGTACGGATTTTTGGAATAGGTCCGTGACCTTCCTAGACTGGGAGAATTTTCCCCCTATTTCTTTCCTGTTCGCCTCAGTGTTCCTTGAATGTCCGCCTAACAATTACAATCGCCAATATGTCATCAATATCAAGTTTCACAGAGCTTCTTGTGGGTGGAGCAGCTGTTGCGAAGTCAACAGCAGCGAGATTATGTGGTCTTTGTAGAGGCATCGGCCTCTCAGCCATGGGATCTGAGGAGCGCTACCTTCACCATAATTCTGTGAAGATCTTAAAACAACTGTCGAGGAAGAACAGAACTTGTCCGATGTACGTTCTACTTTGGTTCTCGCTACGTTATTTGCGAGACAAAAGTTTTGATACCTACTATCGGATCTAAATTAGAGAGAGCAATAAATAGAAGATAGGATTTAGACTTAATCTAGGTACTTTATAACACTACACCAGTGAGGTTAATTTTGAATCCTCTCGTCAGGACCGGGCCTGAAGATCTTCCCATTTCTGGTATCGAGATACTGCAACTGAGGAGATCTTTCAATTTTCAACCGTGGGAGCGAATCGGATATTTCTGAAAGCTTCGCTTTTGTAGATTAGTATAAAACAGCTACATGGACAACTTTACAATCTTTGTTAAGTATTAATAAGCAGTTGTTGCAATTCTAAAAGTAAATACATATAGGGCCTATATCAATGGACCACTACGAGTCTTCTTATCCTCAGAAGGGGAGAGATTCTGTTCCCTTTGTACTCCTAGCTAAAGAGTGGAATGAAAATCGCGAACTCCGCGATTGTAGGTTAACTGATGTGAATGAAATGGAAGCATGACTACCAAAGCGGATTGTAGACCTCGGTGTCTGTTGCATTATATCCCCACTCTTTCTTTCCCCATATTTCCTAGAAGACTTGGCAGTTTACCAGAAGTTTCACCATTGATGTGCATCAGCCTGTAACTCGCAATGTATCAGCTCTTATGTACTTATTCAAGAGTTGTGGCCTCAACTTCTAGAAATCAATCAATTCTACCTAGAGTACCCAGAATGCAATAGTGTCAATAGTGTCAATAGCGACTTCTCAAACATGCACCTTGCTCAGGTCATCGGCGCATCTAGGGAAGAGTAAATACGTGGCGTTGGGTTACTGTTGGGGAAGGAGCTCATTTATAACTACAACTTCCAAGAATGTGTCTACTCACGAAAAGACAAACTCGACGGCGAAACTCCCTCCAGCGATCCGTGATGTCGTGATAATTGTTCGAGTACTTGGACTGCGGTATCTTTAGGTAGACGTATTATGTCTTGTTCAAGGACGAATTGAAACTGCACATTCAGATTGGAAATCATAATCGATGAAGATGACAGATGTATACCAGAAGCCTTTCTTTGCAATGTCGGCAGCATCTTCTTGGAATGCCCACGAAGACATTTTACATGGAGAGGCCAGCCCTATGCCAGGACCGAAGTTTGTCTTTGAGTTTCAAGAGCCCAATGATCCAGTCATCATGGAGATTGTTTGTGGTTTAAAGCTTCTTAATTAGTCTTATGTGAAGGAACCCCTGGACGACAGAGCCTGGGCATATCAAGAGGATCTCCTCTCCTCACATCCTAATATGGGAGTTACGAGATGAATTTGTATGTCAATGTAAGTCATAGACTAAAACTTAGTGGTTCGACAAATGCATCGCAGAAAAGGTCACCTCCAAAGAGGTCCTCTCTAGAAGGATAAGGCTGCTCAAAGATTGGAGGGATGCGGTTACTACAAATAGTCAAAGGAAGAGAACTTGATCTAGCGACGAACTCCCTGCGTTAAGAGGATTGGCGACAGCATACCAAAAGCTTCATGGCGGTACCTACCTTCCCGCGGCAGGCCCTTGGCTGGATGTGCATGGTTCACAACTCCTCTGGTATGCACATGGAGCGGGCTTAAGATGTCCAATATCTCCCGACTACCAAGATGAACACTTGGTCCTGTTCTCTAAGTGTGATTCTAAGAAGCACATCTACAATCGATTTAAAAACCGCTGAGAGGTCTCCTAGTGGTTCGAAATCACAACCCATGATCTTGATCGTACATAGCAAGGCACAGGCAATGAACAGTCTAGAGCATCGATGATATCAACTCCGAGAACGAGCATTGGGATATGCACCGCATTATGACCTGACTTTACAACGGGATGTGCCCAAAGGATATATCATACAAGACTCTGATCCGGAGAGTCTCGGGCTTCTCAGGGATACGCGCTGATTGCTAGAATCCGCGGTGATTCCGGTTTAATCATCCGTGCATGTCAAAGCTAAAGCGAGGTGTTGGACGGACTCGAAGGGAACTGACATAGCGCACCACAGCATGAGATTTTGAAGAAGTTCAGGAATGTATATCAGCTCCAAAGTTCGAGCGAAACGAGTGTTCACTGATTACTGTTGCTAGATTGATTAGGACAACATTCCCTTGTCGGAGATCAAGATTGTTTGAATAATCAACATGATCAGTCAATGACATTAAGACCCCACCTCGAGCCTCAAGGCATCATACTGCACGTAGGTCGTCTGTGGCAATATCGCGCTCTCATAGTCTGTGGCATTCGCTGGAAGGCTGAGAACAATCTCATTCTTCCCCTTCACTAGCAATCTCGCATCGAACACGAATTTGTTCGCAATGTTATAGCAGATGACTGCCGAGCGGACAGCACAAGATGAGCTGTGGTAAAACCTAATATATTACTAGCGACGTTTCAGCCAGACATTAGTCGCCAGAAGTCTTACAGGATAACCCAGGGCTCGAGTTCCTGTTCATTCACCACCACGGTATATCGAAGATTTGCATGCGGTTCAGAAGCGTTAAAGACATCTGTGTTCCAGCGGCAGTCTTGGCTCCAGATAACTGGACCGTGAATGTAGCCTTCTTTCCCTTGGATTGCTTCTTCTCCATGTCCCAAAGCAATGTCCAGTTGTTGACATTCTCCCAGCGTGGGACAGTCCGGATAGAGCTGGCATATCCCCCAAAGACACTCCAATGCACGTAGTTTAAATCCTCGACTTCTTTACTTTTCCCTACCTCAAATCTCACGCCTTGTGGGAACTCTGTGGGGAAGTCATGTACAGCCCAGTAGGAACGATATTGCTCTGGTTGAAGTGGATGCGTGAGATCAAGCTCGTAGCCATGCCTGTACTCACCAGGGGACTTATCAGGGGTCCCGATTCGCCAGATCTCATTTCCGGAGCTCTCTTCTTTCCAACGGACTTTGGTGCTTGCGGTCCTGCCTGCTGAGATGCGAACGTTGTCTTGTGTGTATTGACCAAAAAAGCCCTCGGCATAGACTGTCAAGCGGTATGTTCCAGCCTTCACAGAAGGGATGGAGACTTTTCCTGTCTTCGAGTCGATATCGCCCCAGTATTGGTAAGCGGAAGTGTGGAGCACGTTGTCTTGAAAGTCAACATCGTTTTGAGCAAGCACGGCAATCGGTTTGGACGCTCCTTTGGGGACAGAAGCTTGGCCTTTCCATGTTCCTCGAACAGACGAGGGAACATAGTTCGGGATGTGTTTGGCGATTGCATCGTAGAAAGCAGAGTTCCAGGTTGGCGAGTAGAACTGGAGAGCATCCTTTCGCAATTCTTCCATGGGAGTTGATGGTGCGCCCTTATTGAAGTAGTAATATTGCTAGCAACTTCTCAGATCAGAATTTTAGATAACTAGGAGAGATGACTTACAGGGCCAAAAGTTCTATCAAAGCCATCGGTGATATTCGGAGTTCCAGCACCATGATGATTCGACACTACACTCCGTCAGTCTATATCTCACTAACTCGTTCTTATGCACTAGCCCATATAGTTATACACAATCCCATCAACCTGAAGATCACTATGCATCGGCCCTCCGAAATACGTATCCTTTGTATTCATCACCAACCAACTCCCAAACGTACTCCCATCTTTACTGGTGCTCCCATCTGAATACATCTCATGCACATCATGATCCCTTCACGTATAGCCGAAGATATACTACGTGAAGGAATCACCCTCCTGCTGCACATAAGCATCGTCTTGCGTGTTACCGAGATACCAAGTCGCATCTTGCACCACGACTTGCTTCGCCTTCGTCTCAGTGGAAGGTAATGGCGCGTATTGTTTCTCATTCGTGAGGAGATGAGTCCACAAGTTCGTGTTTGGCCGAAATAACGTCCTGAACTCTTGCAAGTTCCTCAAGAACGGCTTCGTTTTGTTATAGTACGCCAATCTACTGAACGTATGCAATCCCGTCTCGCCATCTCTCAAAAACCAATACTGTTCAAGCAATTGCCCAGTCGGAGGGTATACCTCGCTCATCACAATCCCACCCCATGCCGTGTTGGTCGAATCGGTGCCACTTAGGAGTTGATATTTGGGAGCAACAGACCCGGGGGTATAGAAGCCGGAGGGAACACAGTAGCAGTCGAGGTAGGGGCCTATTCCTGTGCTGCCAGAGATGGGGCCGAGGAGATCTTGGCCGTCGAGGGTTAGTTGGTGGATTGCTCCTTTGGATTTTGTTACGGCTGCGAAGAGGCGGTCATTGGAGAGGATCTAGCATTGGTTAGTAGCTTGTCGAGTTGAGTGAAGTTTTTGGAGAGGCACCAATTGTGCGGAGCTTTCTGTTGCATTGAGAACTGCTGTCACTTGGGATATAAAGATCGAAATGAGGAAGAGAGCTCGAGACACGATTGTGCCGCGAAGCATTGATCTATTAGAAGTCATGACTTTCGACCGCAGCATCACTACAAGCACGATCCAAACTCTATCAATCGTCCTTCCTTCATGTACTTATACATCGCCACCAAAAGTTTTCCAGGTCCAAGTTCCTGGATAAATTAATCCATGGTATCAGTGGAGCCCCCTCTCCCCTATCACAGCACAATTGAGCTTGTGGGGACCCCGCAAACTTCATCCTCGGTCCAAGTTATCGCGAGGATTCCAAGAACTTAATTATAGACGAGATGAACTTCATGCAAGGAACAGAGAGGTAAGGAATATTTGAGATCCACGAAACAATGTGGGATGATTAATACTCGCTTCGTAATAATAGCTTTGTTATATCAGGAGATAAGTAAAATAGCTTGTTTCGGCGGTAGCTTCGGATATAATTTTATACAATAACTACTATACTAAAATCATACTAAATTCTAACATTTAGCTAAGAATAATTAAATTTATAGAATTCTATAAAGTTTGACTATTCCGTGATATCGAGATTAATACTATAATCTATGGTATACCGATATCCTTACAATTATCGAAAAGAGGGTGGATATCCAAAGCTATCGCCGAAACAAGCTATATTACTTAGGAACCCGTTTTGCTTATCCCGGGCATATGACAAAGCTTATATCAAGAGGCGGACCGAGTATTATGAGTGGAGGATAAATGAAAGTCGAAATCGGTGCAATTGAGCTAGAGTCTCCAAAGCCAGCCCACATATCCATAGGGAGTTGAGATGCTAATATTTGTTGATCATTTTTAGAGGGAGAACCCAGCGCTTGGAGTACTTGGATTTTGGGAATCTAGTTCGTAGTGAAGGATCACAAAAATCGCAAGCTTCATGGCTTTGTCTTGAAAATATAAAATACTCGTACCGCAACGCTGCACAAAAGTAGACTCCATACTGATTGAGGCAGTGCCTTTTCGCACAGACAATGCAATAAGTTCGACTTCTCCGAATATCGGAATTGAGAATGGAGATTTGGCAGAAAGAACACCAGAAGCACTACCTCATGGATGATTGAAATAAAGCAGGCAACGAAGAAGCGAAGAAATGGCCTCTGTCAAAATGATGCAGGCTTTCTAGAACAAGAGACTCCCGCAGATATCTGCAAGCTATGCCAAACGGCCGAGGAGAAAAAGTTGGATTGACATTATCATTAGGCATTATGTTCTACGCCGCCCATGTTCGTCCGGTACTGAAAATTTTGCTTAACAAGCCAAGTTGATCTTGGGGTTGTAGTTGTTGTCAAGAACGCCGAATGACGGACTGGCAGAATAGTCGATGAGAGCATACCAGAATGCGTGGCCATTCTTGAAAGCCGAGCAGGCAACTTCAGACCAGTATCGTTGGAGGTTTGGAGTACTAGCAACAGCTTGGTTCTCAGTTGGACCACCGGTAGGCCATCCAGTCTGTCCAACTCGTTAGTAAAGGCAGGCAGTGAGAATTGAGAATTGTGAGCATACCTCGGTAACCCAGACCCAGGTTCCTGGCTTCACACGGTTGACAACATCACGAGTGGCCTGGACGGATTGCCAGAACAGATTATATCCCTGGTCAATTGGATTCGACTGCGTGTTCTGAAAGTATGGGAAGCCGTTGGTGCCAACGAAGTCACAGGCTTGGATGACGGCCGTATTGGCTGGGTCCACCCAAGCAGTCCAGGTATCAACATGCCCAACTTGAATGCCAGAACCTCCATTGGAGTTCAACAAGTTTCGAACCTCATTGATCTGCTGAGCAAGTCTGCCAGCACTTGTTTCCTTCCTGTACAAGTCCTCACTTCCAACGCCAACCGCCACCAGCCATCTTGTTCCATATCGTTGTACTGCAGAGAGCAGGGCGGCTTTCTCTGCGTTGTAGTGGTTTTCGTCTTGTGTCCAGACCGAGGCGAGGATCTGCCCGCCAGTGTTGAGGGCAGCTGGGACGGCATTCGCGAGTGTGTTGCAGTCGGAGGAGGCATAGACTCGCATGCTACTAAATCCACCAGGCAACGCCTTCATCGTATTGAAGTCTCGTTCCCAATCGGCTTGGGTTCTGCATGATCCATCTGCCTTCGTAGCTTGGACATTGAAGCCCTTCCAGTAGGCATTGGCTCCTGTCCAAGAGGCCGTGAGAGCCAAGGCAAAAGCTGCAGTCTTCATGATGACAGTCGTAATGCTTCAACGAATGCAATACGTATTGATACAGATGGCGGAAGAAAGAGAAAAGAGTTTCTCGGATTCGTAGAAAAGCAAAATTGAGCGAAAGGAAAACAAACGCACTTCCCTTCGTACTTAACCGGTTTGCAAGACCCAGTGTTCTTTTACAGTAGTACAGTAGCTCTTACATCGATCTTGCCGGAAGGCGAAGATTTCTCGTGTTCATGGTTTCTCAACGTCATCCAAGCATAGAACTCTGAAGACCTTTACGAGGCCAAGCCCGCGGGGAGCGACGCTAGCCGTTTTAAGCCACTCTGAATATTTTATGGCACAACATGATGGATATATCTTTTCTTGATGAAGGAAATTCGATCCCATCTTCATTTGCTGGAGGAGACCCTTAGGTTGTGTGAGTGGACATGAGGGACGGGTGATATGGCCTCCCGGGAAACCCCTCCTCATGGTATAATTCGCCATGTGCAGGTCAGCTAATATCGAATAATGTGTGCTTACCTGTGGAAGCAAGCGGCTTATCGACGGATATTTAAATGATTTGCAGCTGATATATGCGAAGCTCGTATTGCGTCGCTCTGCAGGTCATCGTCGTATGAGACCCCGCTACTCGAGTAGCGGTAACCTTATCTAGAACGCGACACAATAGGAGTTCAATCAATGTAGCAAACAAACTTGATTGCCAATTGACCTCTGAATTGAAGGTAGTTCCAAGTGTGACATAGAATAAAACAAAAGTAGAACATACTAGATCGATGTTCCACATAATGACAACTTAAGCTTGAATTTGTCGTTGCCAAGGCCTCGGATAAGTCGGCCGTCAGTACTTGTACTCGAGTAAGGTTACGGGATTCCAGCACACTCAACCTGGAATTCAGCAAACATCTTCTTAATCACCATATGCATTCAAATCAATCTTGAAATCGCTAGGACTCTCACGAAAAGACACATCACGAGGTGGCTGAGGAATCTAAGGAGCCCAATATCCCAATAATAATGCGTTTGTGTCTTTATACGAAGCCAGGAAAACAATTAGGCCGAGCTGAATTAGTTCAAGCAGAGAGACTCCTACTCACTTCGAGCTTTAACAAGGGAGTCGGGGGTACTGTTAGAGTTCTCCATCCGAGACCCATCAGTTTGATAATGATCGAAGTTAGTCAACCCTGCCTTATTAAACCTCGAGGTTGACGAAACGGCAATCGAGTCCGAACAACGGCTACTCTGGTACCTATAAGTCATAATTATCTTCCATTCCGATTTACTTGGGAGTTTGTGCTAACGTTTGTGGTAGCCAACATACGTTTTGCCTCGCTAGAGATCTCTAGAGAGCGTCGAGTGACTCTTGTGGATTTTAAGATCACCGTTGGGCACCCAGCCTGCGGCTTAACCTGAACCAGATTCATCAAATACTTGATGCTTCATAGCGTAGAACAGCACGAGGAATCCTCATGTTGCTCTAACCCACTATCTGATGTGGCTCACTAAGTCACTGGGCCGAAGGCTTTTGGTTTCGCTCTATTGTATCGATGTTGTGCTGTCTATGCTAAATGTATATCTGCTTTCCCTTGTCTTTCTAGTTGGATCTCATACCATTGATAATTACTGTTTTTCAAGTATTCCTTTCGATTTGGTCAACTTGCTCTGCGACAGTGTCGTAGATCATAATTCCCGATTGACTTTATGTCGTCTTGTCTGGGAGTAATTGTCTAAAAGTCGAGGGATGATTATTTTACTTGAGGAATTTTGGATCTTTGGAAAATGTGTGCGCATATTGGTCGTTCTTCGAGTTTCTTCCTTGTATTCTTGAAATTAGATTCGTCCTCTGAATTTCCTCGCGAGGCTAGATAAACACACAGGTCGTTTTCTGCAACACGAGTAGTATACCGCATTTCCACGATTTTCCTTGATATCCGCGTTAAATGGTCTGATGCGAACCCCTTACCCTCGAGTCGAACTCTTCTGATAAGTTCATGCGCCTCAAATGAGAACTTGATCGTCTCTTATGCAGGGTCTGAATCAAATTTCAAGTCCAAATAGTTCTTACAGAAACACGGATAAAAACCGGCTGAGAATAGCACATGACACTGAGTTTCAATTCTCTAATTCTAAAATCAAGAAATTCGAAGTTATTCATCCCTGCCTTAGAATCAAATCATGGCCTGATTTCAAGCTGCCATCCGCTCGTCCTTTTCAGGAAAAATGTGTTTTGGTCTTGGCTCCACAATTCGTCGAGGCCCAATCTTCAGCTCAGACATGCAAACCTAGCAAAGACATATCAAGCTCCTTCTGTATAGCTAGCTATCTATACTTCCGGGGTCGGACTTCTACTTTCCAAGGCTCACTCATAATGCCCATGAGAACCATTGATTTTTTGGTACTCCAAGTTCCAAGACCTACTGTCATTCATGTCTTCCACGATCTGCATTGACTTCCCGCCATGTATTTCACGTGTGTAAAAGAATATGAGTAAAAATGGGACGATCAACTTGCAAATCATTTAGTCACATATCAGATTCAGATCATTGGTTACTCAAGGTTCCCGATAAGTCGCCATTGTAGAGATGGCCTGTTACAACGGACTTTGCGGTGCGTGGCAGGTGACAGGTGCCAACCATTTGAGTGTGAGCACAGCGCCATACTTTGTTACTGTAGCGTCATGCAGAATGTACCCAGATGTGGAAATCCGAGTCGTGATAGCTTCAAAATAGTCCCTGTTACCTCGGGCCTTTTACTCAACCAAGACACCCGGCATTTGCTCCCCGCAACCCCGCATATTTTGGAAGTATCTTTATCTCTAGGTAGGAATTGATTGGATCTGGGGATGAGGGGTGCAGAACTGCAAGTCAACAGCTTAGACGATGTCTTACGGAGTACCAGTACGGGACGTCTTGGCTCACCTTGGCTGCGTTCAGCCATGTCAAGCCAATCGGTGAGCAGCCAAACGAACCACGGAGAGCAAGCCGAATCGTTCACACAAGGAATCCCAAGGTGCCACATAAAGCTTGTGTTTCCCATTTCAATCTTTGGCTGAGTTCTATCTCTTGGAAACGGCAGCCACAGTCTTGGGACTACAGCCATTTTCTAAAAGCCACGCGATCAAGCCCTACAAAGCTCTTGTACCAAAATGTCGTCTACCAATTTCAATGAGCCTGCGGATCCTATTGCAAAGGGCATCCTGCCAACAGCCAAGCAAAGCTTCTTGGACCTTTTCAAATGGAAGCAGAGAGTGGTTGTCACAAACGACTATGGAGAGGAGCACACGGAATGGCAAAACCCAGAACCGCTCCAGAATCCAATCAGCCTTATGGCGCAACTGAGCATTCGTGATGTGAGCTACCCCTGTTCTTACCAAAATTGAAGCCCCGTGGCTAGGCAAAGTGAGAATGTAGACCTCGCGGTCATTTGTGATACGGACACAAAGTCCAGAAGTTCTATCAGATAATGTCAATTCTAATATTTACAGTGGCTCTTCTTTGTCTGTGGTTTCCTTGCATGGACAGCAGATGCTTTCGATTTCCATGCTCTCTCAATCCAGACGGTCAAATTCGCCAAGTACTACAAAGAGTCCAACACGAACATCACAACCGCTATCACCCTAACACTACTCCTTCGATCAGTTGGTGCTGCTTTCTTTGGTCTCGCTGGAGACAAGTTCGGACGAAAATGGCCCATGGTCATCAACATGATCGTTCTGGGCCTTCTCCAGATTGCCACTATCTACAGCGCGACCTTCCAACAGTTTCTGGCTGTGCGAAGCTTGTTTGGTCTTTTCATGGGTGGTGTTTATGGCAATGCTATTGCCATGGCACTTGAACATTGCCCTGTCAATGCTAGAGGACTTATGTCTGGCATCTTGCAGCAAGGTTATGCTTTTGGTTACGTCCTGGCTGCTTGTGCCAATCTTGGCGTGGGAGGTTCAGTTGAGTCCTGGAAGGTTAGTAGTACAATCAACATGATATTTGGAATAGAAGCTGATTATAACCTCCAGACTGTGTTCTGGGCTGCAGCTGGCATCTCTATTGGAATTGGAATTATTCGGATGTTCTTCCCTGAGTCTCAGCAATTCTTGAACGCCAAGAAAAATGGCCACAAGACGGTCACTGTTGGTGCTTTCATGAAAGAGACCAAAATAATGCTTGGAATGGAATGGAAAATGTGCATTTACTGCATTATACTTATGACATGGTTCAATTTCTACAGGTAAACGACATCCAGATCGTTCACCCGATAACTATACTCATGCAGTCTCTAGTCACACTTCTCAAGACTCCTACACAACTTTCATGCGCGAAGCTAAGGGACTCAACAATGCAGCCGCCAGCAGGGCCTCCATCTGGATGAAAGTCGGTGCCTGTGTAGGAGGATGTATCATTGGCTACACCTCCCAATTTGTCGGTCGTCGACGAGCCATTATCGGTTCAGCATTCATGTCCGCCCTCATGATCCCCGCGTGGGTCCTCCCCAGCGGCGAGCACTCCCTCTCCGCCACTGGATTCCTCATCCAATTCTTCGTCCAAGGCGCCTGGGGTATCGTTCCAATCCATCTCAATGAGCTCTCGCCTGTGGCTTTCAGATCTAGTTTTCCAGGTATCACATACCAGCTCGGAAACATGATTTCCAGTCCCAGTGCTCAGATTGTCAATGCCCTCGCTGAGAAGATTAGCGTGAAGGGTGAGGGTGGACAGAGTGTCCCTGCTTATGGACCGGTCATGGCTATTGCTACCGCTATAATAGCGCTTGGTATCATTGTCACTGCTGCTGTTGGACCGGAGAAGAGAGGACGGAAGTTTGAGCAGGCGGTTCCTGCTGGGGTTGAGGCTATCCCTGTCAAGGATGTCGAGGCTGCGGCGATTGACGAGAAGGGGACCCTTGATCAGGTTGAGAACAAGAAGGAATAGACTGACGTCGAAGACATATTGAGACCTGGTAAATATAATCATTGAACAGTTCAATTGTTATTCTCAACACTAAAACAAACTTATTCTCTCGCAATAGATATTCCGCGTGATATAGGAGGACTGTGAAGGAAGCTTCGCTTCGCACAAAAGAGACTCACGCTAACACTGATTTTTCCCCAATTGATCAGACTTCGCATCGCTAGGTTCAGCCGACCTGCCGCGAGGGAACAGTAAGGGGTAATATTGGGTTTCGATATGCAAGGACGTATTCTTCAAAACAGAAGATTACGCACAACATTGGGTGTCTTTCTAATTACATGAAAAGATTCTGACGACTCCTTTCTGTCTCGGTTCAAATCAGGGTAGTTCTTGATCACACTAAAGAAGACGATTTTCCCAATTGAAGACTATCGTTGTTTCTGTCAAGACGGCCGCGACTCAGTTTCTTCTTCTATTGCCCAGCTTTAATTCTCTACTATTACAAGCAGAAAATCCAGCTAATCTCGACCAGAAAGGCTGTGGCACGAGAAGACCGAAGATACCTGTGTTCCGCAAGTTCCCCTTCTTTAACCTCATCCTGCAGTCCTTAGATGGGATGGACCCAGGTGATGATGGCCACCTCCATAGCGAACCTTGTTGTGAGCTTGAAGTGATAGAGGACTTACAAAAGTTTTCTCGATCGAGTTAAGGTTATGCCTCTAGTCCTGTTTATTGCGAGCATTAAGCGGAGGGTATTTCGGTGCTTTTCTCTTCAATTGGTGACACGACTTCGCGAGAACTGACAGGAAGGTTAGATTCGGTAGGACTTCGCTAGGGTCCATCGCCTAACAAAGGCGATATCTGTGAGAGCGGTAACGAAATCCGGAATCTAATAGGCAGAGAATACTGTAAAACCATTAGTGGTTTGAAGTACGTCACCGCTAGAAGAAGAAGATCCCAGTTGCAACCAAAGCATTGAATAACAAGATGCCAACAATGCCTGATATCTCTCCATCACTAAGGGAAGTAAAATTACCAATCCCTTCGTAATCGGTCGGCAAGCTGAATTGGAAGCCTTTAAGATGTAATTCCCTTAGGTTTCGATCTGGCGAGTTTCGTCTGGTAATCACTGTTTACTGAAGGAGCCTTGATTCTACTATTATCATTTGGCCCGTTGTGGCACCCTTTGCTGCTTAAGTCATTGTGATGCGGATGGAGGTAGTTCAAACACTATATGCGCCATAACACGCCCCTCCCAGACCGTTCTACACTAAGAAAAGTTCTTGGATCTTTCCCCTGGAAATTGTTCAGAACAGCTCTTCGTTACACGCAATTGATGGATTAGGGATTTAACAGGTAAATGAGCTATTTATATACGCTTAGAGCTCGTCGTCAACCACAGGCGGCAAATTAGCGTAAGGGGCTATTACAAAATCGTAAGATATTCTTCGTGAATACAGGAATATACTCACCTTATTTCGAGTCTAGCGTTAGGCAGGAGTGAGGCTGAGGGAGCAGTAGTCGGCGACGAGTTGCTTTGAGAACGCTATATATTTCGGACCGCCGTAAACTTCCCCATCCGAACCATTTGAAATGGTAAACTCGTAAAGTTCTGACAGCTCGTAGAAGCCTGACAGCCTTAATCGTAAAGTCACACGTTAGACCTTTGCATGTTGGATAACTTTGAGAGGAGGTATGTGCTTGCTAAGAAGAGTAGAGTCAATGCTGCTAGGAAACTACCGGATATAATAAGCGCCATACGAGATTCATATATCGCGCCATTTTCAGCGAAGTTATGACTAACTCGCAATCTGAAGCTAATCAATTCAACTACAAACTGAGGTGAAAATCAACTACCACATATATCCCGGCACGATTAAACAATGTCACACACGGGGAGTGATTGATGATAGGGTCAAGGAGGAATAAGTATTGAGTAATGACTCCGAGCGAGAGTAACTTGGGGATGGCTCGTTCGCACATATGCGGATAGGCGAACGGGTCTAAAAGTTGCACCGGATGACTGACTAAACGAGTTTATTGGACGGTAGCGCAAATTAAATAAAAAAGAATTGTATGCCATTGGTCTCGCAAGGGAATTTTCTATCCTACATTTTTAAGAATGTATTAACAACCGGGGCATAGAAGGGAGAACTGCCATACCGATTATAGGGACCAAATGAGCAAGTATTAGACATTGCGCTATTTGATTTCGAAGACTCGGTCAACCAGTCTGGATAACAGCAAGTTTCGGAATGGGATTTAGTAAAGGGAGACACTGCGAGAACTGTGTGCATTGCCAGCTATGTCGATTGTAGCTAGATACTTTAGTAAAAGGTAGCAAAATTCAAGGAATTTTTAGATATCGTTGGATTGGAGCGTCAGGTTTTGATTTGACTAGGTGTCCTAGCCTTGCTGATCCTCGATGTTGGCGTGGATGCGCTAAACCGAAGTACCTCGACAACATTGACGCAAGATCAAGGCATCCAACAAGAGACAGGAACCGGTAAAATGTCTTGCTGGGCTACAAACTCCGCCTTCTTGATATCTCTCGTGTTGCCGCCGGCAGCATAAGAATGTACCGAAGCAATGCATTCTTTCGCTGAAGTTCGATCCTCCAGAAACCTGCTCCAGCGCCGAGGACTCAACGGATTCAAGGCATCACAGGAAACCGACGACGATGATAATTGTTTGGGAGATCCCAGAAAAGGCAATAGCGAGTTTCGGCACTAAATTTATTTATGATGTCTAATCTACCGCCAAGCCAGGTACCTGTTCCTCCTGCAATTTACCATCATGGAAATCAGGGCTGGTTTTCAAGTCGAGATTTTCCCACAAGAAAATTCCGAAAGACGCCGAGACGAAGCTGGAAACTCTATGATGTCTTCTCCTTCCAGCTCTGGCATTATGCCTCTCGTTGGAGCGCTTCTCTGCCGTTTTCTCCTAGTATCTCAGCGGGTGCTACATCGCCATTGAGTTCCCACACCCGGCTTTCTCCTGGAAGCTTAAGCTTACCACACTCGTTATGAAATTCTTCTTGGGTCCCGAACCCGATGTTGTCATCCTTACCAGCTTGAGAAGATGTTCCGGCTGACTTCTGCCGCCTTTCATGTTCCTGCCTCCAGACACAGAACTCTTCAGTAGCTATTAGACAAATTAAAGCGAAGAGGCCAACAGTAACTCCTGCAATTTTTCGGGCTGGCCAAGCAGCAGATGAAGGCAATGTTGGAAGCAAGTGGTGTAGTGAGATTTTGCGGAGCGACCACTTTCCCAGTGATGATGTGATGACCATAGGGACCATCTTCGTACATCCAACAACCACAATTAGGATGCGGTGAACTAGATGATTGTCGTGTTGCGCTGGATATGATTTCATTGCATTAACTTCCTGCCCAGCTTTGATTTGGTCTTGATATATACGATTATCGCTCAAGCAACCTGTTGTTACGTGCTACACATACTAAAACCCCTATAAGTGCCATTATCTGTTTCGATTCAGGCACCCTAAATTGTCTTACTTTTCGTGGATTTGATAATATCCCAAGTGCTGTTGAAGTTGTATTGAGAGGTTATGTCTATTACGTAGGGACAATTATTGACCATGCAGGAACAGATGAGTCCATCTGCAGCTGGAGGTAATGTTTGAAAAGCCACTGCATATATCAGTAAATGAGGTAGGTTGAGGAGAAGCTCCAATCCCGCTTGTGTAAGTTCTATTGTGAGAATACATATACTTGAAACAGGCATACTCCCTAGGACTCTTAGTCAAGAGTCAGAAGGTGGTTCTTACAAGCAGCCAAATATGTTACAAGGAATTCGATGGTCTATTCTCCTCATAGCTTCTAGAGAAACAACTAAGAATACAATATAAGATAGATAGAACGTTTTCCCCTTTCGTCACAGCAAGTTTACAAGAACTAGCATCTCTAAAAAATACACCGGGTACTAGTGTGCCATTCTTGGGAACAACAGGGGTTAAGCGTAGTAGGCTATTAAAACCCCCCCTTAGGGGACTACTACGTGAAGGCCTTTATTAGCTACACTCTAAAAGCTTTAAGAGGGTATATACGAAGGCTAGTTTAGTTAAGGATAGGTTAGTAAGGCTTATTTCGTGAGGTTAATTAATTGATTAATTCATAGTATTTTTACGCCGAGTGAAGAAGTGATCTAAGCTTACTAACCTGAAAACCGCTCCTAGGGGGCCCTCCCGGGGGGCCTTATTCGCTACGCTCTAAAAGCATTAAGAGAGTATATACGAAGTTAGTTTTGCAAGGATAATGCATTGGATGCCAGAAACCAGAAACAGGTTCTACTTTTCTGTTCATGAGAGGGCGCGCTAGGCTGGTTGGCAATATCAAGCACTCCTAAAAGTCATGGCATCATTCTGGCGTTTTGGCGCCAAGTCATCTCTATAACTAATTGAAGTGTCACGTGCCAGTTTATTACCACACCCCCACTTCTGTCACTTCAACATCAAAGTGATTGCCCAAGAGTTGGAATTTATAAGAGTAATTGGCTCATCGTCCGGTCATTCGGTGCAATGTCGATCTACTGATTGCACTAAATTTGACGAAATCTTATATCTGTCTTCGAGACTCGCTCGATCGCCTAACCTGCTCTGGTGGAATTACATTGACATCCACGCCCTTCACTTCGTGGTACGAGGAGACAAGGCCCACTCGTGGTCTCGAATTTGAGAATTCAATTGCAAAGCCACCTTCTTTCAAACTCCAAACTTACATTTCATCCTATTTGCTAGGGTGTTTAACAGCAGACGCAGATGCCGAGGACCAACTCCATCTGCAGCGTTTTAGAAAGCCTCAAGCATGAGCAAGGAGCGCGTTACAATCATTGGCGCCGGCATCACAGGCCTGGCCTGTGCCCATGTCCTCTCGTCAAGTTTCGATGTAACAATTATGGCTCGAGACTTGCCAGGGGACTTGGGTCTCAATTGGGCAAGCCCATGGTTTGCAGCCCTTCACATCCTCATGCCATCGTCTAATCCCATCTGGCAGGGCCGGTGCCGTCTTCCATCACCAGAGAACCACAGATCCTATGCTGCGAAAGATGCAAAGAGACAGCTTCGATTTCTACCACTCCCTGGCAAATTCAGATGCTTCAAGTGGAGTGAAAATATACCCCATGACGGAATACTTTGATACCAAAGATAATGATTCGGAAGTCTGGTATAAAGACCTCGTGGCAGACTACCATATCATTCCCAAGTCAGATCTACCTTCAGGAATCACGTTCGGCGTTAAATACACCACGCTAGGCATGAACCCCCAAGTCCTGCTTCCCTGGCTTCGAAGGAAACTTGAAAAGGCAAGCGTCGAATTCATCAGGAGAGAGGTCGCTTCAATCAGCCAAGCAAGGGCGTTGACAGGCTCAAAACTCATCGTCAACGCTTCAGGTGTTGGAGCCCAGATTCTTGCTCACGATGAGGCGGTCCGGCCAGTGCGAGGACAGACGATGTTTGTCAAGACGGATTTTGAGGAACTAGCGATGTTGGAGGGGACTGAGTACACTTACGTTATCCCAAGAGCTGGATCTGGTGGTGCTATCATCGGTGGCATCAAGTCAGATCGGCTGGATGCAGATGTCGATGCTGGACTACGAGGTGACATTCTGAGACGTGTGAATCGCATCACGAATGGCGCTTTCAAGGACGTCGATCTAAATAGTGTGGAGGATATCATTGGGTTTCGTCCTGGAAGAAAAGGAGGACCGAGGGTCGAGAGAGAAGGGGATGTTGTGCATGCCTATGGCGTTGAGGGGGCGGGATACATTTACAGCTTTGGTGTTGCGGCGAGAGTGAAGACACTGCTTGAGGGTGGTGGGAGAACTTCCAAACTTTAGTTTCTTTCGGGAAATCCTCTGTCTGCGTCACAATGGGAGTAAAGAGCACATACAGTGACCTAATAGAGCATTCAGGTTGGATAGTGCGATCCACTCCCACAAATGGATGCTCAAAACAACTTCCTCTCATCACACTTCCATCACTTCAAAATCCCGAAACCATCTACCAGTTGTTGGCTACAACTTCGACCGGAGATGTGAACACACGGCATGTCAAGATACAAACATTTACCAACTTTTGATTCTCGCATGAGCTATACGTAAGGGGCTCAGATGCCTGCTGTTTAATTTGAGTTGGCCGGATAAATCCATGGACAGCAAAATCAACATCGACGGCAACAATCTTCCAGTATAATGGCATGTATTCGGGGATTCCCGTCCCACCGCGCTTTGCGCGGAAAGAAACACGCAATGACTTACCATAAGATCCGGTTGTCGAGCCTCTCCAATATTTACAACGCGTAGAGCTGACTGACGAAGACATAATGGTCTGAGCAGACATCATCAAGGCACCGTGCAGGATGGACTGTATTTGTTGCAGGTTGCCAGTTTACTGACCAGGCGCGATAGCCTAGGAGATATATGTTCAGTTTCCCAGCAACCATGGGCAGAAAGTCCTGGAATTCCGGCAACAATACAGTAGCAAGATCGACAACAGAATTATCCTCTCTCCCCTTGGAGGAGCGCCACCCAATCCCCCGTCATCTGACGCGAGATATAGGCTCGGAAACCCTGAAGAATGGGATATTTCGAAATCCCCTTCTTGATGGTTACCGGAAGCTTGGCCGCACGATTTCCGCTCCGGCTTCTCATCGCTGCCATCGAAGTATCACCGCGGGTTTTCACGACTTCCCGTGCACTTTGCTTGCAGAAGCCTTGTTCCCCTAACCTCACGAGTTAAGCGAACAACCCCTGATTTAATACAGCACTAGGAAGATCACGCAAAACCCCCAGACTCCTCCCACGCCGCTCCAAAGAGTGATCGACCTGCTATGCTGCAAAAGCGCTGAAAAACAGGAGCATGACATAACGAGAAACGGAAGGTCGAAAATCTACGAGCTTCAGTGCCTATTATATAACCCGAGATCTCAACCTCCCACTAGAATTCGTTCCACACCACCTGAAGGTTTCCTCGACAGCAACGACTGGATCGACGACAAAACCTCTCTCACTTATAACTTTTACTCGGATTTACTACCGGCAGACGCTACCACCTAATTCGTAAGCGTAGACACCAAGCCACGTGGTATCAATATGTAGGTATTCTTACTTTGGCAACAAGTATTCACTTTTTCCTTCTACCCCAGTTCCTAGGTCGATGGGAGGCTATTATTTGTACTTCAATCCCCACACCACCTCCACCCCCGTTTCAACGCGAAGCACCCACTCCTATCCCATCTGTTCCCCTCTCCACTTCGTGTCCCTCTCAAACAACGGGAACCGAACCGGAAAAGCGTGGCGGTGGTTCCAGTCCCGGCTCCATATGCCAGGGACGCTGGCGATGATGGGGACTCTCGGGATGAGAAGGTCCCCCCTATGTGATCCTTTCTCCGTATATACTCCGTACCGCCACCCGCCGACTGACATTCCCTTTTCACCTTTCCCCAAAACTTGCCTTCCCCTTTTCTACTCTCCCAAGCCATATACACATCCTCACTCTCACCCGACATCAAAATTAAGTGCAAATATATCTTTGGATTCCTCTGTCAGCTGCTTAGAAAGCAAACAAAGTAACCGCCACTTTCTCATATCCCCATTCCCCTTACTCATATCCCATTCCCCTTGCTCATATCCTTGGATCTTTCCTCGGAAACAACTGCCGTGCTAGTGGCATCTTATCCCGCCTACAGAGCGGATTAGTGGCCCTGGTTTCAATACCTAAAAACACCCGCTAAATACAGAAATTGTCATAGAGTACATCCCCTTCATTTTGCCCTTCTCCTTGGCTTTTCCTCCACTGCCTTGCCATAAAATATTTCTCTCGGGGTACCTATCACCCGGGCCTGAACATTCCTCGCAGGGGTAGCTATCTTCCCTTCACGAGGGTTCAGTATAACAAAACTCCCCCGTTCCCCAGTCCATTCCCAATCCCCGTATGTACCGCGGGGGTCTTTAGACATCCTCTCCCCTCGGATCCGTCAGTTACCCCCTGTGGATAAGCATGATGCCGCATGTGAGTGTGTCCCACCAAACCATCCGTTATGAAATCGTACAATAGTCCAAACATTCAGGATCTCCATCCGACCATCGTCAATTGTCTGTTGTTGTGTAACATCGCCATGAGGAAGTTCAGGGGATATTTTTTCTGTCGTCGTCGTCAGCGGAGAAGTAGCGCTTCTTTTGATGGTCCTGCCGGGCTCGGCCGTCTGGTGGATGTATGTGATGGACGACGTGGGGTCGGTAGACGGCGTCAACTGGTGGCATCCTATTTCATCTTAGCCCCCTTGAAACTTCCAAACTCCATGTTCCCTATCTAACGACGACGCATGGGTCGATAGGGAGATTCGAACTTACCAATCATCCAAGCTCAACGGGAAATACTCGTAAAGCAAATCCGCATTCTCAACCGGGCTTCCCGCATTCATTCTTCTCTTCTTAGCATCCGGAGCACTCTCACCATTTCCAGACTTGCTACCACTGTCCCTACGTCCATACTCATTATCAGCAAGAGAGAGATCAATAGGCGAAGGGTCCGAGGCCTTGGCACTGGACAACTTAGGCTCGGAAGTCCATCGTGTCTTGGGGACAGGGGGCCGGGTAGCTAGCGCCGTTCTCTTTGAAGGACGACTGACTTCAGGATTTGATGCACATGGAACTGAGTTGCTTAGCTTCGAAAACTCAGGAAGATCTAGTGGTTTCTACTCCATATGTTGGTTCGAATACACTTCAGACGAGTGATTTTCAGGAAGTACTCACCTGCACAGCATTGGGCGCGTAAAAGCGATAGCTACTACTCGTCGCGGCAGGATCTACCTTCATCTGTGGACTTGCCGGTACATCACTCATCGTCCTCTGCTTGGTATCCATCTTTTTCTCATTGAGTGGTACATCCTTTCTGCTATCAAAATTTCGAGGGCTCCTACCACGCACAATGATTGGGCCGCTCTGGATCTCGGCAAGCTTGACAACCTCACCAGTAGCCAAAGTAGCAATGAGGTTGATCTGAATGAGATAGTGTTGTTGCAAGCCCTTTCGTCGACCATTGTTGGCCGTAGCATGCTTGAATTGTAGACGCTTCCACGCAATGGGGATGGAGACCGCAGATGGATCCAATTCGGGGTTCGTGTTCAGATCGATTGGCCACTTTGGGGGTGCTGCTCCATTCTTATCCTCGCTCGAAGTTCCCGCAGATGCCTTCCATGGTACTGAGATGATTTCCGTTGCCTTGCCCTCGATGCTCTCAATTGCCGAAAGTGAAGCGGTGAGGCCGTACAGAGGAATCTGCCGGCCTTGCTCACTCATGATATGTGAAATGCCCCGTGAGAGTGTCATGGTGCCAGAGATCTGGAAGAGATTGCGTCGGTAGCAAGTCAATTCCAATGGTCGACCTGTAGTCTCGCCCCCAAAGACATCCTCCGCAACGAAGAACATGCCATACAGCTCGGCGGTCATTTGAGGCCATGTGTTACCACGATCATCGAGGATCGACGCTTTGATCACTGGGGCCCCGAAGCCCAGAAGCTTGTTATCATTATCTAGTGCTTGCGAGGGTACTTCTTCTTGCCGGACATCATGGTTGCTTTCGAGGAGATCGTCATATTGCGCGGATGGGTAGTTGAATGGGTCATCGTATGTATTCGCGAAGGCATCGGCGAGTTCGTAGGAGGGGGGAAAGGGCATAGGAGGAAGATTCGCATTCATGTCATCTCGTTGAGGTCCGCTGCGATGTTGTTAGCGCCTAAACTCTAGATTATCCGTATTTCGACACTCCGTCGCGACCGAAGGAACGCAGGAGCAGGATCAGGAGCAGGAGCAGGAGCAGGAACATACAACATGCTGCTGCCATCAAAGTTGATATCATGGTCAAAGGTGTCCATGGGTAACATGTGACCCGAGTCTGGAGCTGCTAGTCGCAACATCTCATTCTGTGCGTGGCTCGCCATCGTTGAGGTGCTTGAATCAAAAGCCATGGGCTCAGATTGATGGAGCATTTGTCTTTGGAATGGACTTGGGCATTATCGCATTATCGCATTATGGCATGTTCTTTGCTTCGGCCCGTTGACGCGATTCGTAGCACAAAGAGGGAAGTCAAGAGGGAGGTGTCGGGGCGGGCAAGCCAACTGTGGAAAAGGTTGTGACGTGAAGGAAGCCGTGGAAGAGCAGTTGGACGAAGATGTAAATGTGGTGCAGCAAGGTCCAGAGGATTGCTCGGCGGCGGGGATGAATGGCGGCTGGTTAAGAGAACTTGATCTCGCCTGACTAAGTATCTCTCCTGACTAAGTGCAGTGGATTGGAGTACAGGTACGGAGTACTGTCCGTATATACTGTACGATATACTGTCCGTATGTACGAAGTACCTCCGTACGTGCCTCGTTATCTCTCCACCAAAAGCAGTTCGACAGCTGCCACTACTCAATAGGAAATGGCCGAGGACAAACAGCACCCACGAACAATACGGATAATTCAAACCCACAAGGCTGATATCTACGTAATAAAATAGGTTGCGTCCTCCGATTGGCTTCGACCCTGGCTCAGCCCCACATATAGAGACCTTTACGGTATTTTTCTTAAACGGACCAACCATCTGTGCCAACGACCACGCGATTACGGTATTTGAAGCTAAGATCACATGTCCAGGTGGCCTGCGCTAGCCACCGAGGCACTCCCTACAGGGAAACATAAATGTTAAATGGTGGACCCAATTGAAGAGCAGGATCTCGTATCTTGACCATGTGATTGGTCACTATGCCTAGGATTGTCAACTTTATGTGGGCCGATTTAACATACATTGCGGCCGAGTCCAAAAGTCTAAGTGTCAGAATGCCAAAATGCCAAATGTTGTCACAATGTCCAAACGTCAACATGACATGAACTTATATACGACTCCAGAAATGCGAGGTGGGCATTGCACCTCCATTGTGAGGGGTATCTCGAGCGCAAATGATGCACGTCCTCATAACCCGAAGGCTTTTGATCCATCTATGCAAGCAACAGCAACCGCGGCTCCGAGAAGACTGCTCTCCTCGGCATACATCAACTCGACGATGCCTTGTCCTCCACCAGAAGACAGCACAAGATCATCAATTTGCTTCTGGCAGGCGGCTCGAAACCCAGGGTAGTTTTCGAGTACGGATCCATTGTACGCCACCAGCGTATGCGACGACGCCCTCGCCGATATGTTCTCTCCCGTGTTTCGCAACTCCCACAAAGCGTGTGTGCCAGCCGCAAGAACCCCACTCGCTCGATAGGCAACATGCGATGCGGTGAGCCGGATAGCCCTCATGTCAGCCTGCGTGGGTGGCAATGCGGTTGGATGTCGCGAGGAGAAGATCTCCAGGGCGGACGAAAGGGTGGGAGTTGGATCACTATTGATGTTGTTAGCTCGCGTAGCGGCGACTCCAGAACGGAGGCTACCCACGATTCGATATACGAGAGGGTCTCGGTCTCCAATGAATATGGCTTTTCAAGGCTAGGAGGGACGACCCCGCCAAGTAGACCGGCTGCTTGAATGCCTTCGATCAGAATCAAACGGACGATTTCTCCAAGGTAACCTCCACTGACGAAATGCTCCAAGGGTTGAAATTCCGGTCGTGGATGCACGGCTAATAACTGCTTGTCCCATCTAGTGTACGGTAAGATGCCACCTCCAAACATAGAAAGTTCAGTGTTGACAATAACATGGGTTGCGGATTCATGCCAGCTGGCTGGTCGAGTCCCGAATTTTCCTGGCGCAAACATGTGGACTGGAAGATGCACCGCTGCATTGACACCGGTTCCTAGAATGAGAGCAAATCGAGTGGTTTGATCCAAGTACGCCTTTGAGAGAAGGGTTGCCGCTGAGTCGTTGACAATGGCATCGAGTTGAACACGGAGTCCTTTCCGAGAACATGCGTCTTGGATTAGATCGCCTAGGTCGTGACCAACAAGTCCATGAGCAGCTTCAAACCCTTTGCCCATTCCTTGAAGCAAACCACTACGAAGGGAGGTTTGTCTATGATGCGTCAGCTGACATATTCGCTCGAGTTCGACAGACATACTCGATTGGAAACGACCATGACATTCCCATGGATAACGGTGTTGCTGACGTATCATGGCCCTCACTTTGGCCAGACAAGGTCTCTCCAATTCGCTCGGCCATCCAGTCGAAAAATAAAACACCCTTGAGCGTTCTGACATCGTTCGTGACCTTGAAGGAGTCCATCTTCAAGATCGTCCTCTCCATACCCTCACTTTTCCGACCGAAAAGCTGAATCAAAGCCACCCTGAAAGTCGATCCCCCGACATCCAGAGCTAAGTAGATGCCTTGTTCGTCGCCATGAGGAAGTTGGTGGTTGTACGACGGTAGCATGTTCCAGGGATTGTCCAATAGACTGGCTCCAATTTGCGCTCTTAAACCATCCGATAGATGGACCAATTCTGACGTCTTCTTTGACCGCCGAAATTCCTTCTCCACATCCTCCAGGAATGCGGCATACATCTTTCCCTGGCCAAATGCGGCGCCATTTCTGTGAACATCCTCTCCCTTGATGACGGTTGGTGAAAGCCAGACGTTGAGTATGGTCTGGAGAACCGACTTTGTCCTCAGCAAACTCCTGACGACAGCAGCATAGAAAGCCTGGCGTACCTTGTACATGGTAACAATGAATGGCGACATCTCGTCGAGCATGAATACATATAGAGGTTCTTGTAGGAGCTGCGCTATGCGGCGCGGCTAATGTAGCGTAGTGAAGACCACCGGGTTGGTGCGTTCTCCATCACCGACACACACTCTCTCTCTCACTCACGCACTCACTCTCTCTCTACCTTCTTAGATTGGGTTGTTGCATGTGTGAGATCGATGGCCTGGTCTAGGGGGGATGGTTGGATGGTTGGATGGTTGTATAGTTGGACGGTTGGATAACCTTCGGTTCAGACAGAGAAGGCCTAACGGGAAGGATGTCAGACAAGTACCCGTTGAGAGACGAGACCAGAGAGGATAGATCGATAGTGGTACGAGGTATAGTCAGAAGGGAGCTGGGTTGATTTGGAGGTAATGAAGTGGCCAAGGAATATGGAAAAGTCAATAGCAACGCGTGTTGGACAGGAGGGGGTTAGATGAAGGGGTTATTACGCCACCGAGGAAGAGGCGTTGATAGGATGGCAGTGGAAGGGGGGAGGGAGGGAAGCAACATGGGGGGGAGGGTGGAATGGAATTTGGCAGATGCCGAAGAGGAAGAATAGAAGATTTGAAACAAAGCATACTCTGTAGTTGGCTGCGAACTCCGTATGGGTGAGTGTGTTTCCATCATCAGTTCAGGTCCTGGCCCTGGTCCACTGCAGCTCTCCCGGGTGCTACTGATACCATGGATCCGTCGTTGTGGGTTGAAACGGCGGATTGCGTCGCTGGTGTTGTCTTGGTGTTGGACTCGGATGGTGATGAATGGGGAGGGAAGAAAGGCGAGAAGCAACGCAACGTTACGTTACGAGTGATAGAGTTGTTCGCTTGTCGAAGGGAGCTTCGGATGGCTGAGCCACATTCTGAGGTTCCATGTTGTGGCTGGGGCGAGTGGCTGGTGCAGATGGCTGGTGCGGGTGGCTGGTGCGGGTGGCTTGTGGTCGCTGGCTTACGTAAAGCGGTGGCGCTGTATTCGAGCGCTTGTGAGTGGCTTTCCACGCTTGCTCTACAGTACTCCGTACAGTACTAGACTGCTTCCGTACAGATACTCCACTCCGTACATCTACATCAAAGATCTGCTCCACTTTGGCTGCAACCAGCTCCAACGAACCAACCAACCTCGAATCGTCGAGCAATTCCAGAGAAACCACGATGCCATCATCCAGTGGAAATGCGAGTCACGATGCGCCATGAGGCAGGTAGTCGCCCTATACCGCAGCTTTCGCTCTCAATTCAAGCAAGCTATCAGTCCACCTGTGCGGCAACACAACCACAACCACAATCGCAACCATAACCACCGGTGGTCTGCAAAGGTGAGCCTTGATAACCGTTGTCAAGCAGCAGTGGCAGTGGCAATGGCACCTCTCTCGCGCCCGGAGACTGGCCACGAAGAGGCAAGTGACGTTCCATACCATCATCATCCATCCCATCCCCTCCATCCAATCCACCACCGAGATGATGAGATCTCTCTACCCAATAGAGCATGTCACATGTGGCCCTAATCACTTTGCGTCTCATGATTTAGCGTAATGTTTGAAGCTCTCATGCTCTATGACGCCCTTCCTGGCATATCAATTTCTCTTTAGTCCCTCTAGTCCCTCTAGTCCCCATTCTCTGCGCTTACAGGACTATTCTATCCCCTCTTCATATCTCCCTTCCCGTTTCCCTTGTTTAAAAAACACCAAACCCTCTACGTTCAACAACTACCTGCAGTAAATCGTTATCACACTAGCACAATGCGGCTCATCATCAGAGAAGACCCCACCTCAGCCTCGACCTATATTGCCAACTATATCATTGGTACATTTCTCACGCATTTTCCCCTCGTCTTGCCTTCTAGGCTAATGTCATGTAGATAGGATCAAGAGCTTTAATCCGACAAATAAGCACCCTTTCGTCCTCGGGCTTCCCACTGGATCTAGCCCGGTTGGCATATACAAAGTGCTCGTGGAGAGATACAAGGCTGGTGAAATATCCTTTGAAAATGTTGTCACATTCAACATGGTACGCTCTCCATGATTTCCCCTCCACTGCTTTGCATGCAGGAACCCATGATGGACCTAACACCCCACACAGGATGAATACATTGGTATCCCCCGAGAACATCCCGAAAGCTATCACACGTTCATGTACAAGCACTTCTTCTCCCATGTCAACGTCCATCCATCCAATACCCATATCCTGAATGGCAATGCACCCAACCTTGAAGCTGAATGCGTTCAATATGAAGCTGCAATCAAAGCCGCCGGCGGCATCGACTTGTTTCTCGGTGGCATTGGACCTGACGGCCATATTGCGTTCAACGAACCTGGCTCATCCCTGGCTTCGCGGACAAGAGTCAAGACCTTAGCATATGACACCATCATTGCCAACAGCAGGTTTTTTGACAATGATATTTCGAAGGTGCCAAAGATGGCATTGACCGTGGGCGTGCAGACTGTGCTTGAAGCGCGAGAAGTGGTGATCATCATTACAGGCGCACACAAGTCTTTGGCGCTGAAGAAGTGCATTGAGGAAGGCGTCAACCATATGTGGACTTTGTCGAGTCTACAACTCCACCCTCATCCAATGATTGTTGTGGATGAAGATGCTACGCTCGAATTACAGGTCAAGACAGTCAAGGTAAAGGCTCCCACTCCTCAGTATCTTTCTTTACTCATAGCTCTCGCAGTACTTCAAGTCCATTGAAGCCGTCTCTGCGTCTCAGGGATTCGAGCAGATTCTACCAAGCAAGGTCCGCACAGGTCCTCGTCCAATCGACAACAGGATCATGATACCTACAGAAGAGGTGAAGAAGCAACCAACGATTCAATCCCCACAGCCCGTCACCAGCACGCTACTGGCTGCGCCTGCAACTGAATATCCCGTACGAAGCATTACTCCTGATTTGATACCAGATAGAATGGGTAGCCGCATCGCCGCTTATTGAGGTCCAAGACTGAATTTTGACGAGAAAGAGGTTTCCCGGCGTTTTTCCTTGATGGTCTTTGTATATGAGAATTCTCGAAGAATTTCTACTGCAATTATAAATTGTAAAGATCAAGCCGTGCGGCATTGTAGCATCTTAGCAGCTCGATATATCTATATAACAATATATACTTAAGATTTAAGCAAAAGAGTAGATCCTCGTCTTGGGCTTGATGTAGACATAGTTCCCACAGCGCTATGTTTTAGATGTCCTTTTTCATGCTCTGGAAGAATAATGGAGTAACCGCTTTACGGCCTTCGAAGTACTAGCTCTCCCACGTTCGAAAACTCGCGTGAAGGACAGAATTAGGAACTTATGCCTTGCCGCACAATCAGACAACACCACGGCCGTGACCCGGAGTGTATTCCTGGGATCAAGGTCAGCGTGTACATCCTTGGTATAAATATAGCGAGGGTTTGGAAAAGGCAAAGAGAGAAGCCAAGTCCGAAATAGGCAACTCCACAACATGAGGGAGTGGATGCGACGCTAAGGCTGTGGAGGGTAACTTTTTATATAGGCAGAAATGTCGGTGTTAGTAATAGCTTGGGCCACTACTGCCCAAAATCTGAACTTCTATATAACCACAACTACCTTATTTAATTACAAGTTGGCATTCCCTTCCTTGACTTCAATAACACCCTCAATCTTACATATAAGCCTTTCTATATGGTTTCTGATGTCCTCAGGGTTAACCTCTTTAAGTCAGCCAAGGTCATAGGAACATATAGAAGCTTCTTGGGCTCCTCCTTCATCCACCTCCACACCATCTCTATTGGATTGGATTTAGATCTGGTGAAGAGGGTGGTCAAATAAGGCATCTAATCCCGGCTTTTGGATGTGGTAGATTCGATTTCTTGACAATAGAGTATGTACTCATGCCTGCTTTGTGGAGTCCGCGTAACTTGGCGTGGATGGGAGTGCCATATTCGCCGCTCGGCTTCTTTTGAGGAAGGGAGGAATGTTTCGAATACCCTTCAGCCTTCTTCGAATTAAGAATTTGGACGTACATATATTGGAAAATGTATAGGGTCGTGTCAGAGGCTACACTTTCAATCGTCACGGAAGTTGGTGGTGCGTCGCATGGCCCAAGCTCTTACCTAGCCGATTTTAAGAATATTCTATATTGGATTATTTAGCTACAGAGAGTCACCATTCAAACACCTTTCTTCCAGTACCTATCTTTGAAACCATTCCAATCCACGTTTACAAAGACAAGTTCACCACGTTCCCGGCTCTTCTCACCAAGAAACGACAGAGTCTATTACTTTCCTTGTCCACCCTGAGACTGTTTGTTCCAGGAAGACGAAAAACTGCATTGCCTGGTGTCTCATTTCCAAATCGAGAAAGAATATGCAAGCATCAGCCTCCATGTCATTCAAAACCACCCATGGATGTGGATTGTAAGAGCCTGGCCCAAAGTCTCCTTAATCTTTATAAAAGAAACAGAAAAGCCGTGAATTTATTTGCAACCTCTTCTACAACTGCAGGACAGCAGCCTACTTGAACACCCCTCGCCTCCCATAAAATCATACCACAGAATACGGAATTGCCCAGTCAACCACATTTTCATCCCCATCACCTGATCAAGAAGGAATCATGGCCTCCCAGTCTCCTAAAGTCTGCTGGCATTGCGGCGAGCCCAATATAACAAACCAGGACTTCTGTGTCAGATGCAACGGATGGGTCATGCTATCTTACGATGAAAACGGCATCAAAATCAAATGGAGGGAGTTTGTGATTGCAGAGGACGAATCCAATGCAAATAAATGCCAAATCATGGAAGCTGCGACGCTGGCTATTGCGAAAAATGAGAATGTTGAGATCTCCGGGAATTACATCGGGTATGATAATAGGGGCCGAAATATAGAAACGAAGTTGTTCTTCTGACACAGACTTGGGAGAAATCTAGTGTCTTCTTTCAGTCCCAGAGAGAGAACACACCCTAGGGAGCTTCATGTCATGAAAGATTCCGATGAAGTTTGGGAGGCCTTCAAGAAGTTAGTCGGAAAGCAGACCTTAACACATTTGTGTAAATATTGTAAGATGCTTCTTCTGGGCACAGGGACTAACCAAGTAAATAGTGCCGGTGAACTTTCCAAGACCACAAACGGTAGAAGAAAAGGAAGAGGAAAAAAAGCAAAAAGAAGCAGAAGCAGGAAGAGGAAGGGGAAGAGGAAGAGGAAGAGGAAGAGGAAAAAGAAGCAAAAAAGAAGCAGGAGGATAAGGAGCACTTTTCTTGTCACGGGCTACATTTGTCATTGAAGGCATGGGACACAATTGTGCTTGATTTTATTTTGAAATGTTGGTAGCTATTGAGTTGTCTATGGAAGGGAATACCAATCTCCTTTCATTTTGCGTCTTTGGAGTTGGAGCTGTCGATCTTGTTGTACCACCGCAAGAATTCCCTATGGTCATTTCTAAATTTCAGCGACCCATCATTTGAATCTGCTGAATCTGTAGAATCAACATCGATGAAATTTAGATATTCATCTTCCCACCCGAGTTCGCTGTCCATGAACTCTTGGGAAAATGGTTGGCAAGCACAAAATGGCTTTCGATACCAGCGGTTCCGCCGGTCAGTTTTATGTCTACTAGAAACATGCGATCCTGCTAAATTCCAAGCCTCCTTTACCGGGGCCACCCTCTTCAAAACTTCTGAAAATTCTTCCTTAGTATGCCCCGGATGAAACGAAGCACCCATGGGATAAAAACCACAGCGGGTTGTTTCAACCCACCACGGATAGAAGCCTGCATGTTCCCAGTCAATTATAGCCGGGACTTTAAACTTCTTTTCTGGATTTTCGTCTGAAATGAAGACGTTCGATGAATTTAGATCACTGTGAGTCAAAACTTATGGTCCACCACCCCTTGGGAAATTTGCCTTAAGCCGAACGATCTGTTTGCCGACTTTCTTGATCCAAGAATCCCGTTCACTTTTGTCAGCAAGGCAGCGGCCTTTCTTCGTCGACCAAGAGTCAAACCAAAGTTTATAAAGCAAGCCTCGACGCATTGTCGGAGTTAGATATTCCAACCACTCTTCCTCGTTTTTCCCCATCTTGGTACATTCAGATCCGTTACAAGAACCAACGTTAATATCGCGAAGCATTGAGCCGTCTATCTTTTACATCTGCTGCCTGGCAATTTGACGATACTCCTTGATGCAGTCATCGAGGGATTCCTTAACGTCGATCTTCTGTTGTTGCGTAAGGGTATCCCAAGCTTCATCCATTCTGCTTCCCTTTGCCCTGGACATAAGAATGAAGTGAAATTTATCATCGGGCCCGCCAAATTTGTGCATCTCTATCAGAGGGACATTCAACTCCAATCTCTTAATAAGCTGTTGTGTTATGTAATCGTTTGACCAAAAACAATTAGGTTCGTTAGGTTCATCCCTGAGCATCCACGGGCCTTCGGGGCTAAGTTCCCAGATAGCAGCATTACCATGGGTGTGAATGATCTTCACACGTGAGGTATATCCACTGCTCAAAGCATTTCCGGTAGTCCAGCCGCAGTTTTGGCAAAGTTCCCTGGGGTTGCGCCTCCCATCCATGATATCGTCCCAATCAGCGGTCGGGAAAGGTTTGAGTGGAGCAGAAACCACTAAATCGTCTACTTTGTAAAGGAGGTCGGCACTCTCTATTCCAGGATGGACTATTCCACAAGTAATCAGCACTGAGCAATTGGGGTCGACATTCACTTACAAGTGTTGTCAAATTCTTTTTTAACACGATTAATCCTTCTGGGCAATTTTTTCGCATTTTCGACTTCGGGCCCGATGTTGCTAGGGCCGGCGTTGGAGACGACGTTGACGATTAAGTCGACGTGGCCACACTTGCTACATTCATGCTCTGACATATTGATTGATTGAAGTGAGGTGATGGTGATTTTGTGCTAAGGTGGTTTGTAGTGAAATTGAATTTAAACCTGAATTGCAGGAAAGGGATTTTGGAAGGAAAAATGGAGTTTATATAGCGTGTTGGTGATATGAAATGTTGCATACAATACGGCCGAGAAACAAGGAGATCGAACTCTACAAACGGTCGTGTTGACCAGGAGGAATGCTAGAGTACCATGACGGCCGAGAGACAAAGAGATCTTACTCTACAAACGGTCGTATTGACTAGCATTAAGTGACAAATGCAACAGAGAATAAAGAGAGCGCTGGAAACAGTCTATACCCCATCCAATTAGATAGTGCTTCAACATTCCATTCAAGTGGACGTATAAACGCTACTGGGCTCGGTGGACTTGTGAAAGCTATTCTGGCGAGCTGTTACTCTACATATTGAGGGGTGCATCTTGGCTTGTATGCGTTCAGACTATGATATGAGGCGAACTTCGACAAGCAGCCTCTATGGCTAGATCGGTTATGCAGGAACAGGCTGTTCTTCTAAGGGTACACCGAAGTTGAATATGTGGTCAGTGAGTTGTTAGGCTCTAATATCGGAGCGGCGAAATTTCTTCCTCCATTAAATACCCAGGGTTTCATTCTCTTATAGAGGACCATTCTCCGTTTTGACACTGCGAGAGCTTCATTCTAAGACTATTCTGGGTTGTAACTACTACTATTTAGAATGGTCGAAGTCAAGTGGACTGTCGTAGGACAATTCTAGGACTATTTTAGAAGAGCGTCCTAGTAGCACACCCCTCGGCAACGCAGTACTAGTATAACCAGGTATGGTGCACACTCTACTAGCTATTTGCCAACGCACTATACACATGTACGCCACAGGTGCCCTAGCATGCGCACCCCTCGAATTTCGACGAATCAGCCCAATCTAATATTCCTCTTCTTATTAAGTTGTTGACGAGTCTATCTAGCAGATACCGAGTTGTCACTAAACCCCTGACAGGCCTTGAGTAAGAGTGGCCTACCTTCTAAAAAGCGGCTATGACTATAATAAAATGCGCTCTATTCCTTTCAGGATGAATAGGTCAAGTGTAGTAGGCTATCGAAAGCCTCTCACGGCGGACCACTGCAGCCGAGGCATTTGTTCGCCACGCTCTGAAATAATGTTGAAATAGGTAATTTACGCCCAGAATACATATTAAACGCGTATATTAAAAGCCCCGCCCGGGAGGGGGGCCACTATGGCGGAATTTCGCCAGCTATTTGCCTTATTTTCCTTAGTGGCAGAAATAGGGTTGTTCTTAAAGGAGAATCAGACCTCAACACCAATGTTGCCGGAAAGAGGAATACATTGATACTATTTCGCTATTTGTACCCCTATTCTAGTACTACTACTACAGTAGCTTACAAAATGTTTTTATTCTTACCCTTAATAATAGCTACAGCTAATCTCTAGTCATTTTCGGTGGGGTCTGGAGTCCTGGGGGAGGAGGATATATAGGGGGAGGGGGTGCCATCTTTTAGAATATAGCGTGGGATTATTTTTTTGATAAGGGTCTGACATAGGCTACTAGCCTATTAGTATTAGGTAGTAAAGTCCCTAATAGGGAACTTGTGCTTCGGCCCGAAAGAATTTTTGCCCACTTTTGGATTTTTATATAGAGCCATGTAATAAGATTCTATACTATTCGGCGACCCCTTAGAATGAGTTTCTGGGTTAAATTCCGAGGATCTGGCGTCCTACGATACTCGAGTCGTCGTTGACTTATATAGGAGGTTAAAAGGAATAATCAATCAATTAATATATCTAATAGGAAGCGTTGAAACCACAAACTGTCCAATGAGATGTGCGGAAACCGCGAAATATATTCCGTAACAAAAATTCGAGCGGTATACTGGTCACGTGTTATAAGAGAGTAGCTACGCTTGAATAAGAAAGACAGTTCTAGGATAGTTAGGAGGGAACCTATCTAGAAAATAGAATGATTTCTACTTGGAGACTTTTCTAGGAAGGTTCTTTGTCAGGACAGTTATATAAAAAGGACGAGACCTAAGAATGATTTCAGGAATGGGGCTGCTTCTAGGACGGACCTAGAATAGAGAATAGTCCTACGACGGTCATAAAATCCCGGCAGCCCCCTCTTAAGGTATAAAATGTGATTTATAGCCTACTAAATATATTTACTCCTAGGTCTAAACAGCTTCTAGGCTCGTCTATTTAATTTGCATTGCTCATTCATCTCGATCAAAAACTTTACTACCGAATTTCCACACTTGATCGATTGTCAAACTTCTTGCTCCATTCTCATGGACTTCCTCGTCTATGATAACGAGATCTGCATCTGCGTCGCTCTCTAAGCTCCCTTTCACGCCTTGGAGATGTAGCATCGCGGAGGGTGTGGATGTGACTGCCTTGAGAGCCTGTGAAATTGTGCATCCTGAGAAATTCAGGAAGTTGTTCACGCATTCAATGAGTGTAATTGAGCTTCCCGCTATCTTGTCCGTGCCTTCCAGGGTCAGACTTGGCCCGGTCTTCACCAGTCTCTCGCCACTATTCTCGTTCCAGCTGTAGACACCGTCTGGAAGACCAACCAGGTGCATGGCATCTGTGACAAGGATGAATCCATCAGGATGAGCATTGAAAGCGATCTTGATTGATGTAGGATGAAGGTGTATACCATCTGCAATGATCCCAAAGTATGGACGAGGTAGAGACTTAGCAAGACCCAGAACGCCGAAAACACCTGGATTTCGATGATGCAGCGGTGCCATTGCGTTGAAGAGATGTGTGATCATTGTGCCGCCGGCGGCAATGGCAGCTGATGCTTCCTCATATGTAGCTTCCGTGTGGCCAATTGCGTAGACGATGCCTCTCGAAGTTATGTCTGATATAGCGCTGGTGATTCCTGCTATCTCTGGCGCAGCAGTGATCTTGCGTATTCTTGGTGGCAAAATCGCGTTGGAGATCGGATCCAGAGTTGGATTGATATTCTCCGAGCCATACATATCTTCCAAATCGGAGAACCCATTTTCTGCTGCAACCAAGACTTCTCGTGGATGGATGCCATTCTTTGTGGGGTTGAGAAAAGGTCCCTCGCAGTGAGCCCCAAGAGACTCGGCACCATCTGATGCTAATCGCCTTTGGCCTGATGGTCCGAGGAACGGAAGAGCCTGGTGGTAAGCCTCTTTGTTCGAAGACGTCAAGGTCGGCAAATACGATGTCACACCCGTCTGCACCAAACTCTTGTTGACCTGTCGTAGCACCTTTCCATATGTACTCGGATCCTCGGGAACAGTCGAGAAGTTGAAACCAAATGCCCCGTTGAGTTGAACATCGATCAGGCCGGGAGAAATGATTCGACCATCAAGGTTTATTGTATGATCGGGAACTGCATGCGAAGAGTAGAAGGCTTCCTGATTTCGGACGATCTTCCCTGTGCCGGATGACACCCAAAGGTCTTGCTCGACTAACTCATCGCCCTTCAATATTCTACAATTCGTGAATTTGGTGATTGTCTCTCTTGCGGTTGGAACTGCGGAGGGCATGATGACGAGATTTGCGAACTGCGTAAAAGTGCAGCTGTCAAGAATTGATGCAGCGGATCTTTGCCTTTGTTCAGACTGATAGAAATGTGAATCGAGATGACTCTGAGAGAAATTCGCGTGGTTACACCACGATCTTCCGTGAGGAACTACATAACGGATAACATGTAAACTCGAGTTTCCAGGCATGACTTACTGATATGGCTCTTGCACAAGCTCACTCACTTGCCACGGCCACTAAGCCAATGGCGTAAGATTGGAAAGAGAGGCCTGTCCTGTGACGACCATGACTCGGTCGAGGAAGGACTCTGCGAAGAGTGGAGGGAGCAGTGGACGCTGGGTCTCCAGTCAATCCAAAGTTGGGGTGACCTTGGGACGGGCGGGGGGGCGAGATGGCACAGGAGAGAGGTTGTTGGTTGGCACAAGCACGTTGGAGAACGTGCGGGCGAGAGATATCGTGGAGACTGGAGAATCGTTGTTGTTGGAGATGTAACGTCTCATTGACGATCACCGGCTCTGTGGCAAGGAACGTTGGTTTTGGGTAGCCCAAGCCGATGCGCTTGATCATTTTCTCCTCGTAAGTTGTGGATAGGTTTCTGATTAGATACGGAGGCAGTGCGGATGCCAGAATGGTGGAATGTGGCGAGCATGGCATCATGGCAGACTGATGTATATGGTCGTGGTCTTGACCTTTGGATGGCAGCCCCTTTTGGCGTACGAAGTAACCTTATGTTGCGGGTCGGCGTCCTAAAGGAAGTCATCAGCCCAAGTAACCTTGCTTATTAGTAAGGTGAGTCTAGCACTCAGTGTTTAGATGCTCAACCGAGTTGATCTCTGTATGAGGGGTCCTGAGCCCATTTTCCATTGTTGCACTGTACAACTTGACATTGAAGAAGTGAGGGTGAGGGCGGGATTGGAGATTTCAAAGTCGGCTAAAAGCCGGCTGATTCTACATTTGGCAAGGGGGTGCAGCACGTGATGTAGCCCCGCAAATCATTCCTCATGCTTCCTCATGTTCCTTCGAATCGCTTGCATGTCCCGTCAGCAGGGCGAAACTATCTGGCGCAGTAGCAACTCCCATGGCATGAAGACTTTTTGATCACTTCGCCGCCTTCGCCTTTTGCCTAGCATTTTGAGGCTCAACTCAACGTTCACTCTACATCCCTTCCGCCCGTTGAGACGTTACGCCCCGTTGATGGACATGCTTATGCCGGTATACGAGTCCGAAAAGGAGAGGACTGGTTGTATACGCCGCTGTTAGGTAACAACAGTCACCACGGCCAACCAAACGATCCAGTCAATTGTGGTGAAGATGGAGGCGTCCGAGGATGAGTTGGACCCCTTGTGGGGGGACCTTGATTGGTACGTGGATCGCCTCTTGCGTTTTGATTCGGCCTGAATCAGGTCGCCCGCCATATACTCGATACGCTTGGAATACCCCGGTGTTTGTTGTGCATGTTGAACACTCTGATCACCCCAACCCTAACTAACCTTAGCCCTTCTTTGACGAAAGGGGCATAAGCGAACATGGCTAACCGTGCTCTAGGGCAATTGGCGCGATGTTCTATATGGGGTTTGATGGAACCGAGGTCACGCCACAGATCCGCACGTTGATTGAGGACCATCATCTTGGTTCTATTCTTTTGACAACCAAGAATCTCATATGTGAGTTGCCTCATTTGCTGTCTTGGCCTTTCGCTAGCGCCTCCTTGTTTCTCCTACCTAGCGGAGACCAATCTACCCAAGCCATCCTCTGATCGGAGTCTGTATCCAGCAAAATCACATCAGATATCTTCCCCTTTGTTTGCAATCTCGGTTACGGCCCCTATCTTGCACGTCTCTCGATTTCGCATGGTCCGACTTGAAGAATCGCATTGAAGCTTTCTGACATGCTCTTGGATGGTAGCCGCACAGCAGACAGCAACTCTGGTTAAAGAACTTCAAAAGATTGCGCACGAAGCAGGACATCCAGTACCTCTGCTCATTGCACTAGATCAAGAGAATGGCGGTGTCAACAGTCTCTTTGATGAGGACTACATATGCCAATTCCCCAGTGCCATGGGCGTTGCTGCAACGGGAAGCCCAGAACTTGCTTACGATGTCGCAAATGCAACCGGCAAAGAGCTATTTGCTGTTGGAATCAATATGATCATGGGTCCTGTTCTCGATGTGTTGACCAATGCGAGATATCAACCTCTTGGTGTTCGAGCAACTGGAGATGACCCTCAAGAAGTCTCTCAATATGGCATAGCAGCTATGAATGGCTATAAAGATGCTGGGATTACGACTTGTGGAAAGCATTTTCCGTCATATGGCAACTTAGAATTCCTGGGATCGTCTCTTGATATGCCAATCATCACCGAAACCCTAGAACAACTTAGTATTGGGCCACTTGTGCCGTTTCGAAATGCGATTGGGGCAGGATTGGATGCTATGATGGTAGGTGGCTGTGCTATTGCCAATGCAGGTATTTTTCAATTTTGAAGACTCGATGAAGGCGATGCTAACTTTCTTCTAGGTATGAATGTGATGCATGCATGCCTGAGTAATCAAGTGGTAAATGACCTATTAAAAGATGAACTTGGATTCAACGGCGTCAAGATCTCGGAATGTCTAGAGATGGACGCTTTGAGCCACGATATTGGAGTTAGAGGTGGTACAGTCATGGCCGTGGAGTCTGGGTGTGACCTTGTCCTCCTTTGCCGCTCCTTCGCTATTCAGCAAGAAGCGATCTCGGGTTTGAAGCTTGGCATTGAAAACGGTATGATTTCGAAAGATCGCATCCATCAGTCCCTGAAACGAATCCTCGGTCTGAAGTCAAAATGCACAAACTGGAATCAAGCGCTAAATCCGACTGGCATCAGTCATTTGAGCACTATTCATCCAGAACACTTAGCATTGTCGACCAAGGCATACGACAAGTCGATAACTGTCATGCGAGACAAAGGTCACCTTCTACCTCTTTCAAACTCTTTGTATCCCGAGGATGAGCTTCTACTCTTGACGCCGCTTGTCAAGCCCTTACCAGCATCGGCAGCGACGAAAGTAATATCGGAGATCGGATCTACAGAACAGGATAAAGCGATCCGGTCATCAATCATGAACGGGGAAGGCGTCTTTCGAGAACTCGGACGATCGTTAGCAAGACAGCGGCACGGAAAATTACTACATACTTCTTACACGGCAAATGGGGTCCGGCCTGTGCATGAGAACCTAATTAACAGAGCTGCCTGCATCATCATTGTGACGGCGGATGCGAATCGGAATCTCTACCAAAATGGCTTCACGAAGCATGTATCCATGATGTGCTCAGTGCTGAGCCCTGGCGGGAAGAAGAAGTCGTTGATTGTGGTGTCAGTGAGCTCACCCTATGACTTTGCAATGGACAAATCTATCGGAACCTATGTTTGCACCTTCGATTTCACTGAGGCAGCTATGTCGGCATTGGTTAGAGCATTATTCGGCGAGTTTACACCATCTGGTACACTTCCAGGCACGCTTCGAAAGAGTCGAAAGGTCCAGAAATCGAGGCAGCACTGGCTCGTGGAGAGTTGGAATAAGGACCGAGATCAAGTACCACTTCAGGCGCTTCTCAAGACTGTCGAAAAGATGTCACCTTCCAATCGGGTTTGTCCACTGTCTGGCGCTACGGCTGCTTCGTTTGAGTTGGTACGTATTTCTTTTCCATACCGCCAGTCTCCCTAATAGAGTCCAGATGATCACGACTGAGTCGGATGAGCAAATTGAGGAAGAGCATTTTGTCGTCCGAAACAGTAGTACCCAAGCTCTCTTCGGCTTTTGTTCAACCTACATCTACAATGGCATTGGAATGATTGGAGCAATCTTCGTTGACCCAGCAAAACGCAACCTGTCAATTGGACACTCCCTACACAAGCGTTCTATGCGCTCTTTAATTGCAAAAAGAGGCATAAAGAAATTGCAACTCGGCCTTGGCCTTCCGTGCATCTATCTCGGGATTCCAATGAGCGATCTCACCGAAGGCGGGCGCCTCAAACGTTGGTTCGCAAATAATGGTTGGGATATCCTCTGTCCTCGCCTTCTCTATACCCTGACAATCAGAAATATTGCAAATTGGACACCACCAGAAGGACTCCTGCAAAGCATTCAAAGAGTCTCCTTCGCTTTCGACCTCATCCATGGCCACGAGAATGCCGAGACAGTACTCGATCACGTCCGCGCGAATGCCGGCCCCGAAGTCCTAGAGCTCTATCGCCTCGCCCTCGACGACTCCAAGTCCTGCGGTGTCGTACGCGCAAAATCACCCGTTGATGGCGCGCTCGTGGGCACGATCATCATATCCCGCCAAGGCACCGACCTGGCCACTTACCTCCCCGTCCTCCACGCCGCCGGCGAGAGGGTTGGTGGGATCCTCGCTCCCGTGGTACCGCCTAGTCCGCAAGCCGGGATCGTGTTGCAAGGTCTGGCGCTGTTGGGCATTCGGCAGAATAAGGCGCATCGGGCAACGACTTGCGTGTTGAATTGGGTGCAGGGGGATGAGAGGGATACGCTTTTAGGCATGGGGTTTGATGTGTTGGATGCGTTTGAGGAGCTGAGCTGTAAGCCTGAGGAGGTGAGTGGGGGATTATGGGGAAGGGAGCTGAGGACGTGTGTGCTAATGAAGGTGTAGTTCAACGGTCCAGCTTTGACTTGAGGAAGATGAGGTTATGAGGAACGGTTGGAGAAGGCGAGATTGAGACCTCGAATTATTTTGGAAGGCAACTATGAGAATGAGGGATTTATAGGGTTGTGGTTTTACTTTGGGTCCGGGTCATGTCATACTACTGCTTGCCTCTATGCTTCCGTTTCTGCACTTCTCCTCGAGGACTATCGCTAAGTGTCACACAGACTCTACGGCAAGATCAGCCAAGTCGAGAGCGATACACAAGGACAATGACAATTCAAGCTTATTCACATTAAACTCTGCGATATTTGACGTATTCAAGTATGTCCTCGTCATCCTATCCTGATGACGGCTCTCTTCAACACTTGTGTCCATCCATCCCCCTCACTCAAATACAACAACCCTTCCGCAACAGTCAATATCCTCGTATGAACGTCCTTCCTTCTCCATCCTTGGATCATCATCTAGATCAAGCCTAAGACTAACCTCCGTCCGCCCCAAAAACCCCACTGCCTCCAACCTCGCACGAAGCATAAACTTACTACTAAACATCGTCACAAACGCCGAATCGCTATTCAAACTCTTGCTCTTCAATGAGCTGATCAGGCTCTTTTCGAGTGATGGTAGATGTAGGAGGACCTTCATCTCGATCTGCACAGCTGTCCACATGAAAGATGGTTGATCTGAACCTTTGATTTTCACGGATACGAAAATGACGAATTTCTGCTGCGAGGTGTCTAAGCAGGTTAGGGCGCCATTGTGGGAGATGGTTAGCTAGGATATGTCATAGAACCTGTAGGGGAGGAGGCGCGGGGAGTTCTTGGAGGAGTTGCAGGCTGGCCAGGCAGTGATGGGAGAGAAGTGTTGGGCTTCTTTTTGCTTAATGCCTTTGACCCAGAATTTTACGGAGTTTTGGTCGTGTTGGTGACGCCTTCTCGCCGTTGGTGGGAGAGGTTTTGGTAGACTTAAGTAGATTAATATTTACTCTTTGTCAGGAGGACGAAAGGGGGTGTACAAAACCGCATCAACCTCCTATCCTGGGCCCGTCTTCCTACTCAAGAGGAAATCGTCACCTATCCGTTAATTTAATGCACCAGTAGGACGTCATTATCACTAAAGCGAAATAAAATAACTGTCTCTTTCCCACCGTCAACCTTGCAAAAAGATCGCCGGCCTCGCCAGAACATCCCCCTTCATCCAACATTTCAGAACGGCCAGCCATCCCTCCCTCTCATGCCGCCTACACGCATAACCCAGTACATCAACCTGTATCCCAATATTCGTAAAAATAGAAACCCAATCGCTATGTTCCTGCATCCTATGATTCCCCTTATATAGCAGAATATCCGCACTCTCCGCGAAGAAATCCGACGACGTCGCTAATAACAGTGATCGATGCGCGGTATCACACTGCCACGCGAAAAGTCACTCATCCGTCGTCTATTTCGCAATCATTCTTGGAGTCTAATGAATGCCTTCGAGCCCTCGCCGTCTAGTAGAGGCATCGTGGCGTCTAAGATGCCAATGAGGGAGTAAGCTTGGTCTCCTAGTGGAGTCGTCACACGCTGGGATGCCCATGATGCCCATGTTATATTACGCAAATAGCACTATCTATACCTATAGTATCAGATAGTAGATCGAGAAATTCCGGGATCTCTTCTTCTCTCGCCAGGGCACGTCCAGGACGACTCGGATAAGAAAAGCTTGCGAGATGGCGGGACAAGTCCCGCAGTGTCCAGCCCCGAGTAAACTACCTACTCCCCCGAGAATTACTCCGTATCCCATACAAATCCTCGTCCTCCTTGCTCGGCATATCGCCCAAGTAAGCGTAGCAGACTGCTATACGTTGGTAGTACCGATACATGGAGTTGATATTTTTGTTTAGTTCCGCAGAGAATGTTTTGTCGACGCAGCAGGTGTCGGTCCAGATGTATTCATAGCCATCCAGAGGAGCTTAGAGTAGCCCGGTTTGTGGAGGGCGGGGGTGTCTTGGAAGGTTGTCTCGCCGGTGGGGAGTCGGTGTGGGAAAGGATTGCATAGGGGATTGGAGGGTCTGCGAGGAATTCTAAGAGGGTGAAGGTAGTGGCGTGTATGAGCTTCATGTTTGGGGTTGTTATAATGTTTGGTTACTGTATAACTGTATATAATCTAGAGGAATGTCAATAGACTAGGTATGGTGAAGTTGAGGTCGGATTGTGAGTCTTAATGTCATGTAAAAGGGAGCGGATCGACGAATCAAGAAGTAAGGAAACATGCAGCACAAGTCAATAACAAATCAGCAAGTGTGCATCTATCGGTAAATTGCTAACTAAAAAGGTTCTAGGGGCTTTCTAGCACAATTCAACTAACAGTAATGATATATGCGCACAGTGCAAAGCTATTTGGGCGGGTAATGGGTAAGATTAAGCTGAAGAAAGTTATTTCTTCTCTTTTCTGGTCTCTGTCTGTCTAGTAAGATTATACTTGTTGTACACTCAAGATTAAAGGGGTTTAGACGTAGCGAGAAAGAATACAAACCACCTGGTGTATGTAGAGTAATTACCCCTACTCACTTTGTTACCTTGGGTGGAGGCGTAGAAACGAATTGAACATTGATAGTTGAATGTGAGCATACGTTAGCAGGAGCGATATTGGAGCCGAGAAAACAATCTCTGTAGTCAGTCCCAAATCTTTACTGTCTAACATACCACTCTCGTTTCCCTACACTAGCTAACACACTCCCGAGGCCATGATGCAGTTTACAGGATCGACAAAGATATTCTGATGGTACTGGCCAAAATCGGGACAGTCAGGAAGCACAACGCCGTTCTGGTCGAGAGGCTGGTAGCCGATGGTCCCGGCAAGAAGACATTTCTGGACTGGAACCGTGAAGCACCAGAGTTGGATGCAGGTACGGATGTTTCTGTAGAGAGTGTGGAGGTGGGAAAGGCATAAGGGTTGCAGAGTAGATGGGGAAATGTAAGGAGCAAACAGGGCTGACGGACTGTTTTGTAGAGCATCTGAGCTTGGATGAGATGTTCACATTGCACGCGTTCGTCTCGATGGTACCGTAGAAGTATTTCCCTGACCTTTAGTCATTTGTCAGCTCAACAATCGATTTTGGTCTCCAAATCTACAGTGCTTTCCGGTAGTACGGTCTATAGAGAAGATTCGTCCCAACACAGAAGCAGATGGGAAATCTTGAGCATACTTAGGCGCCACAAAAGCGCCTCTCGATTAAATCCACAATACCAAACCCACCCGTGAAGACTCTCACCATACCACCATAGAAACTTCCCATCATAGAAACTTCCCACCGGGCCTTTCCTAGAGCAATATAAAGACCCATCGCCATAAAGGGCAGCTGTGTCCTTTGAGCCGCAGCAAACAAGGAAAGAGGAATAGTTGATGGGGTCTGACGAATTGAGTACTGTAGATTGGTGACGGAGTGGAAGACAGAGATTTTAAAACTTGAGGGCACCAGGCAGTGATGGAGGTAGAGATTTGCAAGCTCAACAGCTTGAGTCGCCGCTGGTTTATGTAAGTATCTTAGACTAGGTAGTTGAGAGGGGACTATACTAGCTACAGGCGAAGCAGAGGTGAAAGAACCTAGCGTGACAGAGAAAAGACAGCTGCCTGTAAAGGTCTCCATGATGAATAATTTAACGAAATGCGACAACAGATAACAGATTGTATGCACTTGCAACTTTACTGAAAGTACAAGCACAACCCTCATATACATAAGGTTAGCCGACAAGAAGCCCTTTCATAAGCACACTAGCGCCACGGTTTCTATACTTGCTTCAAGCTTTTACTTTTCCTCTTCCTTGCTAGCCCCATTCGATATTCCGTGAAATACGAGAAGCGTACAGTACAATCGTGCAAGTACACGAATCGGATGTATGCATGTGTGGGTAGTGTTAGGAATGATTGATATCACGAAAGCTTATTAACACCAAAAGTATGACTTGGAATGGGCTTGTATTGAGTCTTGTAAGTTGAGGGTAAGTTGAGAGTAAGCTCAGAAGTTCAGCAAGCAACTTGAGGTGGGCATGCCACTGATATGGTAAAATCAAGCAAACCAATATTCGATAACCACACAGTATATGCATATGCACAGTCATCATTATTGCTTCTGACAGGTAGTACAAAATTATTGGCTAAACTGCTGACAACCTTCTTCTTTACAACCATGAGGCTGCAGAACTCGCGGACTATTCCAAAGCAACGAGTCCATAACGCCCATATCAGCCACTAGAGCGCGGAAGATCCGGATGTTATTGTTGGTTCTGGTATGGGTTTATGATGGATTTCAGGAATATGTATTGTATTGTCTGGTCTACTAATTACATACACCAGGGGGTGCCAGAACTCGTGATCCAGCCGAATTTCAGCCGTACCCCAAAATAACAAACTCCGAGGAATGTAAACAACAACTGAAACAGCCTGAAAATGCCTCCCACCACACGTTCAAAAGGCCCAGCTACACCCACTAGGCCTTTAAGGCCTAGAGATTACGATACAATTACAAAAACCGGTTTTATACAAAGCTAGTTAAATAGTACCCCCCCCTCCCGATCGATAAACGCGATTTTACGCGATTTTACACCCTCTACTCCCATAGGCAAACGCTGGGCTAGAGAATGGAAGGAACTAGGCTCTCCTGCCTTACGCAGGCTTCGCCCTCGAGTAGAGTATCCTAGTAGACCCTCAAAGATCACAAAAGAAGCCTGTATGATGCTGTGTTCACCGTCGCGTAACCCGGTCCGAGATCAGTAATTTAAAGCTCAAATACAATACCATAAACTACCCGTTCAAAAGCGTCAATTGCAACGAAAGCTCAAAGAGCTTACAAATAGAGCTCAGAGGTATAACCAGGCTTATATCCAGAAGACTATCTTAGATAAAAACCTAAAAGAGAGAGAAAGCTATGGTTTTAGATGGCGTGGAAAGGATATAGAAGAACACTGGCAGTGGGTTATCTTTACCGACGAAGTACATATCGATCCTACCTCCTAGACCTAGGGCAACATCCTCCGAGAGCAAGGGATAAGAGAAGACCCCGAAAACATATAAGAAAGGGGGGAGTTAAAGGGGTCTCGAGTTCATGTTGTAGGATGGGTTAACTGGCACTTTAAATGCGAGAAACTTGAGTTCTACAACGATGAGAAGGATTAGGTTATTCGCCCTGAGAGACCCCCGAAGCCAAGGACAAGAAAATATGAGTCGAAGGAGGAATTTGAGACCAGGATCAAGGAATAGGGAGCTCTCCTACCTTATGAGGCTAAACTAAAGCCAAAGGGTAATGCTATAACCTAAAAGTACTATGTGGAGCGCCTCCTGCTAGTATACATCGACGCTATTGAGAAAGCACGTCAAAAGATACCTGGGAATTAGTTATTACAAGAGGATGGAGACCCTAGTCATAGAATCAAGAAACCAGGGCTTGCACAAGCACTTAAGGACAAGCACAAGGTCAAATGCATTATCCATCCTACCCAATTACCTGATCTTAATCCCTAGGAAGCTACTTAGAACATTCTAAAGCAAAGGGTCCGTCGGAGAGTGGAGAGATATGAATAAATTTAAGGAGATTATTTAGGACGAATGGAGTAAGATCACTATAGAACAGATACGTAAACGTATCCAAGAAATGCTAGATAGATGTAAGACACTTTATAATAATGGTGGACATGTAATTAAGAGTAAATTGTGGTAGAAATAGTATAAAAACTGTTCAAATATACCTATTTTTTATGTTTTCGGCTAATCTGCGGCTGGATCACGAGTTCTGGCAACCCCTGGTGATATGTGCGATGGAATGACTCAGTAATGAGTAAGCAGGCACGTTTGTAGCTGGCTCGCTTCTGTCAGTTTAGGGGTCGAAGTGGAAGTGGAAGCAGTTTAGGGATTTAGGACGAGTCACGTTCTCTTACAGATTTCCTGTTGTCAATTCACATAGCACTTGCCATTGAAAGTGGTTAGCTGGAGATTGGGGAAATGGGAGGACATGGGAGGTTTACTTCTCATTAAGTTCCATTTCCTAAGATGAAACTCGGCACGTGTTTTCGCGAATGCCAATACTCGGGAAAACATCGGCCTCTAGCCTTGCTGTCGCGTCAAGGTTGGAGCACGACAGCAATTGACAACTATTACATCTCGGGCGAAACACTTTCTCTTATATGGTAGTCGTGACGCTTCTTTGGATATTGGGAAAATTAACCTCCATTCTGTCGAGCACCCTCCCAGGAACGTATCTCAGATGCAGTCGCGACCATGAACCCTGACCGTTTACTCGAGAATCTCAACCAGTCCCAGCACGCTGCTGTATCCTCCGTCGCGGAGCAATTGGCGATATTGGCAGGTCCTGGGAGTGGGAAAACGCATACATTGACATCTCGAACAGCATGGCTTCTAACACAGGGTCTGCAGCCATGGAATATCATTGTTGCGACATTCACCGTCAAGGCAGCCCGTGAGATGAAAGAGAGAATTGGAAGACTGATTGGGAACGGACTTGAGTCGAAAATCATATTGGGAACTTTTCATAGCATTGCGCGGCGTTACCTAGCTCGGTACGGAAATTTGATTGGGATACCAAAGGGTTTTGGCATTGCTGATAATTCGGACTCGTTGGCAATCATCAAGCGGATTTGCAAGGCCAACAACTTCAACATCGAGCCGAAGGTTGCCCAGTCAAGGATATCTGGGAAGAAAGCAAGAGGAGGAACACCGATAGAACAACAGAAGAACAAGTCGGGTGCCAAATCGGTCGAGTTACAAGAGTTCGAACGCTGCTATGTTGAATACGAAGCCGTGTTGAAAGTGTCGAACTTGTTGGATTATGATGATTTGCTTCTCCGATGCGTGGACCTTCTTAGGAGTCATCCCTCGTGTGTATCAAATGTTGAAGCGGTTCTGATTGACGAATTTCAAGATACGAATCTCGTGCAGTTCGACTTGATGCGATTATTTGCCTCCCAGAAGAAACGAATCACCATTGTTGGCGATCCAGACCAGAGTATCTACTCGTTTCGTGCAGCGGAAATTAAGAACTATAAGACATTGCTTCGCCAGTACCCGGATACAGTCACAATCACACTAGAGGAGAATTATCGATCGTCCGCGGCAATTTTGAATGCTGCCTTGGGAGTCATTGAGCAAGATGACTCCCGTGTAAAGAAGCGGTTGATGGCAACACACACAGTTGGGACTCGCCCTGTCCTTCGGACACTCTCTGGGGCCCATAAAGAGGCCGAGTGGATTGCTCTTGAAATTCAGCGATGCCAAGGAAGGACTGGCGGTTTGATGGACATGGACGATTATGCCATTCTACTCAGGTCAGCACAGCTCTCACGTCTGGTTGAGACTGCTCTTGGAAAAGCGGGCATTGCGTATAGAATGGTGGGTAAGTAACGACCCAACAATGACACCCGAGTACTGTTCGCTAAAGCGATCAAGGTGGACTCCGATTCTACGATCGAATTGAGATTAAGACTATATTGGACTACTTGAGAGTTATCAGCCATTCTGGCAACAATGATGCACTAGCCCGAATCATCAACACGCCATCACGAAGGATTGGTGACGGCACCATAAAATCCCTTCTCGAAGAGGCCGACCGTAACAAAGCAACTCTGTGGTCTCTGATACTAAATTCAGTCCAGGGGAAACAAAACACAACGACCAAACTTCAGAAGCCGGTAGAGCAAAACTTGTCAAAGCTGGTCAACGTTATCCTAAAAGCCAAGAAAATGGTGACTGATCCTTCCAAAAGGGAAACGCTGACAGTTGACGTCCTGAAATTCGTGATGGAGAAGATAGACTACGAGAATTGGTTGGAAATTCACCATGGAGATGTCACAAAGGCAAGATGGGACAATGTTCAAGAGCTAATCACCCAAGCTACCGAATACCAAACTCAGATTGTGTACGGGTTCGAGGACGAGTCACTACCCATGATTGATGGCTTAGAACAAGAGGAAGATGATGATCCCCTGGCGAGGTTTCTTGCCAACGTTACTTTAGCATCGTCAGTTAAAAACGATGATGTGGATGGAGAACCTAAACCACAGGTGACCATCTCGACGATTCATGCCGCGAAAGGACTCGAATGGCCCGTCGTATTTATTCCTGCAGCATATGAAGGTTCAATACCTCACTCGAGGGCAGAGGATGAGGATGAGGAGCGGAGGCTATTGTACGTCGCAATGACACGAGCAAAAGCATTGCTCTACATGAGCGTTCCTCTACAAAACTCAAGGTGCGAGGAAACAACATTGTCTCCTTTTCTCTCGCTATCCTCAATCCGCAGGCTGCTCGAAACCAGAGGTCCATCTTTAGGATCCTCTACAGTCTTGGATATTTCACGAATAGTTCGCCGAAGTTGCCCAACAGCCAAGTCCATAGACGAGTCGTCTTCCTTTCTTCGGAGTACAGAAGACGATATATTTTCCGAGGACGGCATTGACAGATTCGATAGTCGCTGGAAGCTTGAATCTGATGCGGGCGATCCGAGACGTGACGGAGAGCGCGCACCAAAACGACAAAAGGTCGATTTGGAACGCTCTCAAAGTGACGTGGTTCAAGTTTCCGATCAAAATTGGAAAACACCATGCGCAACGACCATGGACAGAGCTCAAAGTTTCACTGCTCCCTCGACCGCTCTAGGGAAGGGTTTTGTCAGTGTTGGCACGCACTTCGATGTTCTGAATGAACAATCTATCAATGCTACTCTCGGCAACTCCATAGAGAGTTCGGTGACAGTATCTCAGAAACCACTCGCTAAGGCCAAGTCAAAACTGCCTGAAGACCAGCCCACCATCGCCGGTTTCTTTGGCAAGAAAGGCCAGCAATCCAGCCAGTGTTCCAAGATTACAACAACACAGATAAGATCAAGGCCGCAAGCCAGTGGCTTGCCGAGTATCGGAGCTTCCAATAGACCTCGCACAAGCACTGCAAACAACCGCAGTCATGTCATACCTTCTGAACTCGCGTCTCACCGAGTTGGGCCATCACAAATCAAAGCTCGACCAAAAGTGATGCCGACAGAAGAAGTGCAGACACATCGTAGAAGTGAGTATGTTGCCTTCTCAAGCTCACCTCCGCGACCCCCTACAAGACACAATGAACAGGAAGCTGTCCTGCAACCGCCTGAGCAACCAATTGCCTCGAATACCAAACCTGAACTTATGTCATGTATACGACCAGCTGCAAGCTTTCATAAAACTACTTTAACGACTGTGCAGAACGCAATGGCAACAAAGAAAACTTATGGTATTAAGAGAAACATGAACGGTTGGAAGGGAAGATCGAATGCTTCGAAGGAGTTCAAGCCTCCACTAAGGAAGAATTGAGTGTTGCTTGCAAAAATCAAGGCGTCCCTGATGCTAAGGAACGTTTGGGCCAAGGAGGACCTTGAATTAAGTGGCGTTTGGCGCTATGATTGCCATGGAGATGGGGCGGGGGGGCTGGTTAGATTTGGATAGCAACCTCGTCAAGCTCTTGCCATGTTATGACGCGAATTATTAGACAGCGGCATCTTGATGCTAGTCTTGGTTACGGATGATAATCAGAGTATTCACGTCTATCATTAGCCTTCTTTCTCCTACCTCCTCGTTAGCCTGGCGCCCTTGATACTTTCCTACTCTGAATCATCCAGCGATAATCGCCAAATGGTGCTTCCAGGCCAATTTGCTCAACATATTAGACCGGACGGGGGGCGAGACAGATACCTGATTTGAATGATCTTTCTTTCTATCTTGCTAGCAGACTTTTTGGCAGGTAACTTGACGTCCGAAGTGAGAATTCGATTCATGGGTGAATGAGAGAGCCTTGGTGTGTAGCAAAATAGAAGGATATTATTCTCGACAACGAACAAAATCTCGACAACCAATCTCCCGTCCCTTGATTCACGTCACCTAGGAAATATCGTTTTAGGATTCTCTCTAACGCCCACTCGAGATATCCCGCTTCCAAAGAACGGACGACAGCCGTGGCATGCACTCGCTCCCACTCCTCAAGGTTACTCTTCAATTCACCTTGTGAATTCCTGTTTGAAATATGGACTGGTTTGTAATATAACGTGGTTTATCAGGACCTCGTCAATATCAGGACCTCGTCAATTTTTCCCCGACCATCCAACTTCTAAATTTAACACGTGTTTTCTTAACAACTACTAATGTCTATTTAAACCCAAGAAGCACGAATTGTCCTAGCTATCGAGGCTATTTGAATAACTAAGAAGCTTAACCCTTCTACTACTACGAAAATCTATAACGTTCCACGTACTACAATTCTTAATAGAATCAACGGCCGAACTACTATCCGCGAACGTCGGCTAGGAAATACTAAATTAACTACCTAGAAGAAAATTTAAATGTTCGAAATATACTTAATATAGATATAAGAGGGTTTACGCCCCGGTTAGCTAGTGTGAAAGATATAGCGAATTTTATCCTAGAATCGAGGGAAGGGAGACGCGTTAGATAGCTCTAGGCTTATCGATTTATATAACGTCGTCTAGAGTTAAAGACGTGTTTTAATCACGTTTATAACTTCTAAAGGGCCTTATACGAAGATCCTAAGCTAATTAGCGTGTAGTTTTAACTAGTAGAGAATATAAGAGTAAAATATAGTGTTTTAGATTATAATTTTTATAACTTTAATAAAACCGGGTTTATAATAGGTATTATTTATCTAGTAATAGTAGTAACTCGCGTAGATTAACGTAGTAGAGGTAAGACTATTTAGTTAGATAATTAAGAGTAGGCTATAGTAATTACTTATATTAATAGTAAAGGTTAGAGTATCTCTTTATTTTTAGTAGTTTAAGAGAAGACTTATCTTACGAATTAGTATACTAATAGCGGTCTCTTATATAATTAGATTATTAAATTTATAAGTAATAGATAAATAAATAATAAGATAGGTCTAGAATAGCTTTAGTACTTTAATAAGTATACTACTACTTAAGTAAAGGGTTTATATCGAACACTAGTTCTTAATAGATATAAGAGTTATAAATTTACTAAACTCTAAGAGTACTATAAGATATATAATATTATTACTCTTAGATTACCTTCTTACTCTTCTTATCTAATCTAGTCACTTAATATTAGATGTTTTAGTATATTAAAGCGAGTATATAGTTACTAGATTAAGACTTTTATTAAGGCCTATATTAATTATATTATAAAGATTAAGTTCTTTCTTATCTTTAAAGTAGCGTACTTAGTATTAATAATAGTCTAAAATACTTAAGCTAGATTCTACGAAGCTAGCTTAGTATCTTTTAATCCCTAGACTATAATTTTAAAGCTTAATATAAAGTTATAGATACTAACCTCTAC